>JAIOTZ010000036.1:0-101860 GCA_023374045.1 Limonium bicolor
TTTCCATCCGTATTCAGTAGCCTTGTTGGCTCTTCCTTTGATCCTCTGATCTTGTTAATCAATCTTCTACAGTTTCTCATTTGTCCTGACATAGTAGTCATTAATCAAGGTGCTTCTCCATTCTCGGAGACCCCTATTCACTTAGTTCTATGTCTTTCCTTATTGCTAGTTCCACACGTTTACCGTGGTTATCGAGGCTTAACTATTGTTTAGGCACTACTTCTGTAGTCCTATTGGAGTGTATTCCGTAAATGCTCTCGTAGCTGTCTGACTATGTCGGCCAGGTATTGTAACCTCTTGGCATTGTAGTTTTAAAGTTAATATCCTTAGTGGGTGAGAATTGACCGAGAGATCTATTTTTTGAAAGTTGTGTTTTGTATTCAAGAGAGATGAAGAGAAAGAAAGGTATTAGTTTCCATTTGTTTACATCGATAGAGTCATTTGAGGTTGCTCCTAGTCTCATCACACTTATCATCGTGCTGATTAGAAATTGTGCTGGATAGGTGAGTGAGAACCACTTATGAAATACCCCAAACCTAGGTATGTTGTTTAAATATTAAACTATGGTGTATTAAGACTAAAAAGTGTCTTAGAAACATTAGTAAGCAATTTAAACCTAGAAACACAAATAATTACCTTAAGGTCAATATGGGCAAAAATGTGCTCTAAGCTTGGGGTAAGTTTGGTTAAGACCTAATAAGCTTACCAAGACTTTATTTATACACTAATGAACATATTAAACCAATTACCAAAGAAAACAAAGCTTGAAAACAAGTTAAAACACAAAATATGCTTTAAGGAGTCTTAAAGCACATTTTTGAAAAAGTATCTTGTAAATGAGTTTTGAGTGGCTAAATGTCCATCATTACTCTTTAATTAACATGTGTACTAATTAGTATCACATTAGGAAGTCTAAATCAATGGGAAATCAAAAATTTCACAATTATGTGCCTTGTTTAGTGAATAGTAACTAAAATAAGCTAGTTTACAACATAAGTCAAATAAGTAATTTAATTGGTCAACTAAGACCAAAATACCCCTAAACATATTAAGGGGGCCCAGTTTTCATGGTGGTGAGTCACCACTTATGCTAGTTATTAAGTAAATAAGGATGACTAATAGTTACTATTTGCTTTAACATAAATATCTTCTAAAAGCAAACTCCAACTCATTCTTTCTCATTTCCCTTGTTCCCACCGTCTTCTACCTTCCTTCTTGCTCTCTCTCACGGTAATGCTACAGCACCACACCATTCTTCATCTTCAATCTCTTATATCTCCTAGCTCACTTTGCCAAATCAAAAACCAAGACCATCATTCTCTTTGTCTCATCAAGCTCTTCAACCTTGTCTTCTCAAAATTCCAAGAGCTCCATTTCGGTGACAAGAGGAATCTCCATGGGAGGATCTTCAGCTCATCTTTTTACATTTTATTGTTCTCCTTTGCTTCTAGGTAAGGAAACTCAAATAAAAACTCCATTTCCTTCTTGTTTTGATGTTGGCCGAAAATCACCATTAATGGTGTCCTTATATTGCTTGTTCTAGCTTCATTCAACCTTTCATGGACTAGGTGGAGTCCTCTCTTGATACATATTCAAACTCTCTTCAAGTTCTAAGGTAAAAACAATTATCTTAATGTTTTTAAAACAATGTAAAACCTAGGGTTCACAATGAGATTAACAATGAAGCTTGGTTACTCCTTACTTACTTGTATATTGTTTAGAGTTGCAACAATCTAAAAGAGTTGACAAACAATCAAAAGCCTTGCCGATTTTGGTCAAGGAAACAAGAAAGAAGTTTGAGAGGAAAAGAGGTAAATGTGCTAACCTAATGTAGTTTAATGTCTTAGGAGAAAATGAGCTTATATTGCTTATTAAAACTACTTAATGAGCTAATGGTAAATGACTCAGAAAAATACTCTCAAGGGTTTATTAAAAGGCATATGTATTGTTGGGTGTATTTGCAGTCAAAGGCAATATACTGCGGGAATATCAGTGTTTATGATTTATGTGATTTAAGGGCCTAAGAGCCATGTTATTTAAGGGCCTAAGTGCCAAGCAATTTAAATAATGCACTATATTATGATGTAGGTAGTTTGGGTGAAGTTTTGTGTATAAGGATGTTCTGATGGATTTTGGTGTTCTTGGATGTCTAATGGTGAAAACATATGTTTTGGCTTAGTAATGTTTCTAGGAGAACCCATGTCAAATTTAGGTAATGTCCAGGAAGTTCTAGGAGTTTCAATAAGTTATGGTGAACTAGGAAGTGTTAGAAATAATTAGGTGTTTTCCTAGTGAAGAAACAATGTCTTAAGGTGTTCTAGGAACAAAAGGACTTAGACATCAACTAGGATTTTAGGTTGGTAAGAAAAGATGTTTGGGAGATGATGTTATAGTGAGGAGAAAACATTTTGGGATAGTGGTTATCATAGGTGAGAAACACCATTTAGAAACCTTGTAAGAAATGTTATAAGTGTTGGTGAATTTTATGAGAAAATTGAGTAACAAGTTAGACAAGGAACTAGGTGTGTATAGGATGATATTTTGGCATTAGAATATACCTAAGATCATTTGGGAAGTTTATACATATAAGGGTATGGAGAACTTAAGCAACAAGACTTGAAAAATGCAAATATGTCAATTCTGTAGCCTTGGTCTGGGACCTAGGTCTTGGGTAATGTCCCGGACCAGGCATTAAAAAGGGCCGAGGGTCACCTAGCATATTGGTCCGGGACTTAGGACTTGTATAAAGTCCTGAAACACCCCTTAATTCACCCTTGAGAGTTCTTGCCTGCATTGGTCCGGGACTTAAGTCCCGTATGAAGTCCCGGACCACTATCTGAAATCAACCCGAGAGTTTTTACAAAGACAAGGTCCGGGACTTAAGATGAGGACCAGTCCCGGACCACTTAAAAAACTTACTTTAAGGTTAAATATGATGTCTAATGATGGGGATTAGTTAGTAATGATGTTATAAAGTTTTAAAAGACATGTTAGGTGTGTTATAATGACAATTTAGAAGGTGAGAAGTTAAGACAAAATGTAGAAATAAAATAACTAGAAATGTGAAGTAATAATGTTAACAAGGACTAGTACGTTAAATTAACCAACGTTACTAAATGTGTATAGGATTCTCCAAAGGTGGAAACCAGTCGAAGCAAGGGCCAAGGTATGGTTTTCTTGCAGTCTGTTGCCTACCGGTTTACACCGGCTTGTGTGTTGTTTGTTTTCTGTGTGTTTATGACCTTGTAAGACTTAAGTCATGTAATGAGTTTACAGTTGTTTATATTATTGTGTTGCTAAGGTGTGACTCATTTCCCTTGGGTGTGTCTAACTTGACCTAAACACTTTTGTGCATTCTTTGTTGAGTTTCAATAATGGGGCTTCTAACTAGTGCTAACCGGGGAGGTGAGGAATCCGGTTGTCCGGTCGGGCGCGTAGGTGTAAGAGTTGATATCTGTATCAGTTCGACTCTTTCAGTGTTAAGTTGTTCTCCTTCTTGGTGTCCAATCTCCCATTAGCTTACTCCAAAGCTTACCTATTCTGACTTATGATTGTTTAGGGGGAACATGTGTTTGTGTGGTGTGTTCGGGTCACAATATCCGATCCGCCTGTGAGTTAAGTTACTCGTTCGATTAACAGAATGTAATGAGTTTATGTAAAGAGCTTAACAAGAGTTTGGCATCAATCTCTAGGCTCCTATGTGATCTGACTATGTTGGGATAGTTCCTAAAGTGTACCGTTCTTGTGATGTTATGTGTGTGTGTCGTGCTATGAAATATCTCTTGCTATGCTTTATATATGTTTGTTTAAAATCAATGCCATGTTATCATGACAATTAGTTGCGCGTATCCCGGTAGTCGATGGGCTGCGCGTTAACCATACCAGCGAAGGTTGCTGACCCCCTCGGGGGCTCCATTTTTTATTACATGATGAGGATCGCAAGAAGCAGAGTGGCTGTGATCTAGGTTGTGTTATACTTTTGGATATTTTGGATGTTGAGCCTGGGATGCGCCTGTGCTTCCGTGGCGTCGTATTTTGACACCGTTATATTCTGACAGTGGCGGTAGTTAACAGATTACAGTGGCAGCTCATGTTTACTGTTTACGGTGAAGGAATGTAATTAAATACTCGGTATTGTATATGGTGTATTTATGGTTTAGTTCTATGCTCGGGAGTCTGATCATCAGACCGTACACTTGTATTTATTCTGCCTTGTTAACCACGTGGGTGGTTGACGGCGTGTAGCACCGAACCGTTTAGTTATTGTTTAGTTGTTTATTTCCGCTGCGATTTCAATTAGTTGTGAAGTACGTTGTAGGGGGTGTTACAAAAAGTGGTATCAGAGCGATACTTCGCTCTGATGACTAGAATACCGAGCTTAGGAATATACCGAGTTAGAAAACCTAACCACAGTTACCTAAATGAACGGTTATGAGAAGGTTAACCACTAACTAAGTGTGGAAATACCCTGTTGTCGGGAAGATGCTACAACCGTTGGACCGATAAGTGTGCAAGCATAATGCTAATAAATGTTCATGTGAATTTCAGATGTCAGGTAGACCAAGAGGTCGAGGCGCGCGGGCGCGGTGTTGGAGATACGGGGAGACGAGGGCGAGAACCCTACGGCACAGATTATGGCTGAGGCAGTAGCAGCCGCCGTAGCCCAGATGGTTCCCCAGTTAGTAGCTGCGATACAGCAGGGGCAACAGCCCGAAGTTCAGCCACCACCACCGCCACGAGAGACCAATTGGGTCAAGGCGTTGGCTGACTTGAGACCACCGTCGTTCAATGGGGAGACCGAGCCTCGTAAGCTGGAGGCGTACTCTCCGAGCTGGAGACCGCCTACGAGACCTTGGTTGTGCTGTTGGGCCAAGGTCCGTCTTGCCGCTTATTATTTGAAGGGTTCGGCACAGAGTTGGTGGAAGTTTGTGAGAGAGGACAGGATGGCTGATCCTCAGTTTGGTTTGGAGGGAGTACACGCTCTGCTGCGAGCCAAGTACTACCCTGTGCACGTACAAGAGGAAAGCGCTAGAGCTGGATAGTCTGAGGCAGTGGGATAAGATGTCATTGACGACTACTACACCGCTTTCACCGGCCTCATTCACCTGTTACCGGACCTGGGGTACTCGAACCGGGTGCTGGTGAACCGTTTCTACAACGGTCTCAGCCACGTCTTCGCTACGGGATGGGGCCAGCTGAGTATACTACCTTGCAGGTAATTAAAATACCGTGATGTGATCAGCTTATACCGTAAGAAAATGTTAATGTGATTTTGTGAGTTTGTTCCGTGGGCCATGACTGACGTCCTAAATTAGGAGCGCTATCATGCCGCTGCTAAGGTTGAGATTACTGTCCGTCTTAGGACGAGGAGAATGCGCACAACGCCAGGCCACGAGCGAGGGCCAGAGTCCGCAGGGGTACGGGGGAGGAAAGAAAAGAAGCCTTACCCCAGCCCCAAAAGAGTCAGCACAAGGGTGACAAGGGCCAAGCCCAGACCACCATAGCTTAAGAGCCACTGAAGCTCACATACGCATATGCGGCGAAACCCCTACGCTCTTACCCGCCTAAGGGTAATTACCTAATCATGTGTATCAAGTTGAAGTGTATGTTGTTAAGGTATGAAATGAAATATTGATTGTGTGTTATGTTAGCAGCCAGCACGGGTACTGGACCGAGCGCCACTACTACTGTAAGTGGTGTAACGGAGACCACCCCGGACAGGACTGCAAGGGAAACGACGTGCAGTGTCGCTACTGCGAGAAGTGGGGGTCACCGTGACTATGAGTGCTACCGGAACCCCCACCAGCAGAAACAATAAGCCCAAGGGGCAGTGAAGGGTAAGGTCACCGCGACCACTGATGGCCCGAAGACGGCTAATCAGCCACCCACAGATTAGAGGTACACTGATTCCAGAAGGGAAGGGACGGGACCTAGCAAGGCCGCCCTGAATGTGGGTGGACCGGTCTGAGGCAACATGGCCCTCTTCTAGACCAGTACCGCCTAAACCGTTAAATGAAATAAGTGATTGCATACCGCATTCATGCATGTGTGTTAGTAAGTCTGAGTGTATAACCATGTAAGTAAAAAAGTTAAAGTATAATGTGAAGTCACCTAAATTAGTAATGTTAAAACTTAGGAACCTTCAATATCTGTTATCCAATCCCGCCCACACCGACTCCCGAAGAGAGACAACCATCAGCATCACCGAATTCCCACTGGAGCAATGTCAGGTTATCCAGCCAGGTATGATACTTTAAGTGGATATCTGACACCTGAAGCACAAATCCATATTATCCGGCCGATGCGTGCGACGAATGCAGAAGAGAAAACTAATGGAGCAGCGATACTATGCATGAGGTTTCTACACACCCGAATACCCGAGCTGATCGAGAATGAAGCTGAAGATGATGTGCTTGGGTAGGACTGAACCCTACACCAAGTCATATCAAGATGTGCGAGCTGAAGACGGAGCAACTGTACCAAGTATACCTGAGGAGTTCCTTGCGGTCGTTAACCACGCCGTGGAATTGCTCAGCAAGTGAATCGGAACCGATTCTGAACGTTAAAGCAGATCTGTGTATTGTGAAACTTCTACCAGAAAGGTGGACGATTAGGGTTACACAAGATAAGGACGAGTCACCTGAGTCTCAAAGTAAAGGAGTACCCGTGGTTCTTGGTCCATTGGTGATACCGCAGTGTTTATATATGGCAGTCAGAAGCGTGCTGATCTCGCAAGAAGTTGGTGTTAAAATCGGGAGATGTGTTAATCATGGGTGGACAGTCAAGGATGTTATATCATGGTATCAGAAGATCAAACTGAATACCGCACCATCGACAGTGATCAATACCACACACATGAAACCCGGACGTTTGAATTTGACCTTCAGGCAGTTTTAGAGCCTTGTATCGTGTATGTAACACCCCAACTACAAATAATACACTTAACAACACATTGCAGCGGAAATCTCAACTCATAACAACACTTAAATCATTGGTGTTACACGCCGTTAGCCACCTGCGTGGCTAACAAGGGTAACATACATACATCGTACCGGTCTGATGGACTAAACTCCCGAGCAACTACACGTTAATCCCATTCCATGTCCAACGTTCATTATACACTTACATACCACTGTACCGAGTAATTACCAACTAACGCCGATACATTTTTGGTCTTACTACACCTACCATACATACACAATTCTCATGACTACCACATACAAAACAACTACCCCGTCCTACTCTCGAACGGCTTCCAGTTCCTTGTACCTGAAACAGGAAAAGAAGAAAGGGTGGCCCCCCAGGGGGCTCACACCTTTGCTGGTATGGTAATCCCGTAGCCCGCATGCTACTGGGCCACGCACAACTAATTGTCGTCTTAGCATGCGGCTGATTTTATTTAAAACATACACAAACTGCACACACATCATGCTTAATAAGCAAACCTCCATTAGTAGGACACAAACACCAAATTAACACACACAACATAACAACACACTTCACTTATAACATACACAAACTTAGTTTCCATTCTTCTTAGAGAATGTTCACTTTTCTTAGGATGTGCCGGAGGTAATGTAAGTCCGAGCACCCCATACGTACATTTTCTCACTTAAGTATGGTGGCCTCATATAGGACCGATCACAACATACACGATTTCCCCCTAACTCCAATAATGATGAGTTAGGTAAGCCTTGGTTAAGCTTGTGGGTGGTTGTAACTCAAGGAGGAGAAACAACCGTAACATAACAAAGAGGGAGTCGAAGCGAACTTAGGCATCAACACCCTACCAACATTACACATAATTTCCCTCCTAGCCCGATGTGGAGGTCGGGTAGGTAAGCTTTGGCTAAGCTAGTGGGAGGTCGAACATCCAAGAAGGATATGCAACCCTAACATAACAGAATGGGAGTTAACTCACATATATACATCAACTCCCAAACAACACGCGCGACCGGAACGACCGGATTCCTCACCATACATAACATATACTTATTAGTTAGAGGTTCCTTTATGGAACTTATCACATACATACATTACATTATGTTACTAACTCGGTTAGACACATCAGGGAAAATCACATCCCATTTCAACAACACGGATAACAGTATCCAATAACAATAACATACAGAACAAGTCACATACATCACACAAA
The DNA here is from genome assembly GCA_023374045.1 of Limonium bicolor. Classification (NCBI taxonomy): domain Eukaryota; kingdom Viridiplantae; phylum Streptophyta; class Magnoliopsida; order Caryophyllales; family Plumbaginaceae; genus Limonium; species Limonium bicolor. The sequence continues at coordinate 8,156 of JAIOTZ010000036.1, forward strand.
GTCACCACATATACTAACGCACGGATAGCCGTAGTTAGAACGTTCCCGTGGGTTGGGACGTTTATTCCGAATACCGATCTTTTATGTGACCTAAGGTCGGTTAACTATTATTTAACACATTTTAAGGTTAAACGGTATCGGAATTAATTAATACACACAATAATGAATTACTATAAACTCATTTCATGCTTTATCTTGCAAGGTGGCAAACACACAGAAAAACACATTGGCATACAAGCCGGTGTAATCCGGTAGGACACAGGTTGCAAGAAGACCATACCTGTCACCGAAGGTTCACTCTAACGTGCCATCACATGTTCTTCGAAGACTCTTTGAACAACTGGTAACATTATAACTATCTTTATTAACATCGGGGTAATGTAATTATTTAACGACTAATGCGCCCATGGTTAACCCCGTTCAGTAGTTTTATAACTTTACATTTTTAACTTATTTTGCTTTCACATTTTTATTACAACTCTTCACCACACAATTGCCGTTATAACTTACTTAACATGTCCTTAACAACCTTATAACATCCTTACTCACCGATCCCCATCATTGGGTACCATTTCCTACCCTTAAACAAGGTTTTGCTCAAAATTACACTATGTCCGAACTTGTGTCCGAGTTTCCGAAGTTCGGACGCAAGTCGAGACTCAAATGGGTGAAAACTGACGAATGTCCGAACTTGTGTCCGAGCTTTGAAGTTCGGACACAAGCCGAGGCAAAATCCAAAATAAATTTCTACCTGTCGAGGCCGAATCTGAGGAAAACTTACAGGCGTCCGAACTTGTGTCCGGACATCAAAGGTCGGACACAAGTCGAAGCAAAATAGCCTGGGAAAATTTTTCAAGTGTCCGAACTTCCTAGTTTCGGACGGAAGTTTGGACACAACTTAAAAATCAGAAAATTTATAAAACGACGGGGCATGTCCGAACTTCCAAGTCCGGACGGAAGTTCGGACACCCAAAAATCCACTAACAGCAGGCAAATTCTACCCAGAATTGCACTTCTAATAAACCTACACTCAATCCTTGTTTCACAAGTTACAAACACCCATTCTTTTCCTTGAAATCCCATATCATCAAGCACCATTTTGTTATCATTCTTGCACTCTCTCAACACTAAAAAACCCAAGTAAACACCTAAATTCTCTCATCCATTAAACCATCATCAAACACTCATTTTCCATTAAGATTTTGCCATAACCTGCCCATAAACCTTACACATCCAAATCATCAATTTTCATCCTTCTCATTCCTAATCTAGCCACACCCTTACAAGGGTCCTAACAGCACATAACAATCGTCAAATTCATCAACAACCACACAACCACCATAATCTCCATAACCACAATATCAATCACCGACTCAAAACATTTGTTCACAATCTCTCCAAAATCAATTAAAACATTCCAACACAGATTTTCAATCCATCATTTGGGTTCTTTAATCTGTTTACCCATCCCAAACACTTAAACAATTATACACAAGGTTTAAGGTGAATTCCTTACCTCAATTTTACAAGCCTCTTTAATTCTCCTCTTGTTCCTCATCTTCTCCAAAATCGGTTAAGAGGGTATGGAGTTTCAACTCCATCCCAACATCCAAGAACACAAAAACATACTTAATTAATTATCTAAACCCTTGGAATATCTAATTCAATAAAAGGGCTATAATACAAAATTAGGGTTTACCTTTTTGAAGTTTATAAGAGGGATTCTCACCCTTGAATCAAGAAGGAAATTACTCCACCATTGAAGGGTCAATTTGGAGCTCAAGAACAAGAAGAAAAACAAGGTATCAAAAATGGTGAAAAATCGATTACGCCATGAGATGAAGGAAATATGACTTTTACTTGGAAATTTTTACCTTAGAAGGAAGAGGAGACTCCAATTTCACATTGGTGCCATTTTCTCTTCAAATGGGGAAAACCCATGGAGGTCAACTTCATCCATTTGAAATTTCGAAAAGAGAGGATGATAGAGGAAGATGAGAGGAAGAAGGATATGTGGTTTGTTTTGATTTGGAGCTCAAATGGAGCTGGGGATGAAGAGGAAGTGAGGAAGCCATTGTTGGCTTGTGGAGAACTCCATCGGCAGAGGAGGAGGGAGGAACCGGCTGGGAGAGAAAAGAGAGGAAGAGAAAAGGAAGAGAGAAATGAGAGGAGAGAGAGGGAGAGAGGGGTATAAGTGGTCCCTCTATTTTTTTTTGCTTTGACTTAATTAATTAGTTAACTAGTCTTATGTGAGTGGGCTGTTTACATAATAAACCGGCCCACTACTGTACACGCTGGAGCGTTTTTCGTCTTTTAACAGAAAACGCTCGTTTATTTACCCGGTTTGCACTATTCACTAACCGGGACCGTTTTCCGGAATTTTCTCATTCCTTTAATTTTAATGGCTATTAAACTCCCATTAATGTTTAATTATAGTTACATAATCAACTATTATTTATACGGGGTCATTTAACTGTTTAAAGTCACGTTTTCGGGTTTTCTCGAAAAACGCGTTTAAGACTCCGTTAGCGTTTTAACGCATTGTTTGGATCCGTTTTCTTCCGGAATTTTCCCACATGTTCTTAATGTGTAATTAGGGTATAAAAATATTTTATAACTCTAATGAAGGTTATGTACCTCCTAAAATAATTAAATACGTATTTTCACATTTTGGGACTTTTACGTATTTCCCTTTTCTTTTTGGTTTTCCTTTCTTCACCAATGATCTTAAGGACTTAATTAGCCTTAAAATTATAATTACATAATTAATTAACACATTAAGGTTTGGGGTATTTCAATCTACCCCCTTAAAAGAACTTCGTCCTCGAAGTTCACACTTCCCTAGCATCATTTGAATTAGAACACAGGGATTACTTGCACATAAACTTCCATAACAAACATACTTTACATCAAAACCCTCGAACTTACGATCCGGGGTAACACGTCCATACATACATAACATGACATAACATACTTACATAGTATCCTCGGACTTAATGGTCCGGGTACCTTAACCACATTGTACCTACATGACAACCCTTAGACTCTTAGGTTTGGGTAACATAACAACATTTAGACACTTATGTCTTGATAACATAACAACCTTTAGACACATGGTCTAGGTAACATAACACTTCCGGAACTCAACCACATTAGGACTCGAGGTCAAAACAATATTTATTAAATATACCACACAACATGTCTTAGCATGTATAACAACCAGAAATTCCTTTTCCATCTCTTCATGGGTTCGAGACCCATGTTGAGTACATATACATTGTGATCCCGCAGAACCCGGTCGCGATGGACACCTTCTGGTCCCCGTTCCTTTGGGAGATCAAAACAATTGCATATATCTTTAAAATATACTTCTCATGTCACCGGTCCGAAGACAAAGGCTCGTACGTCCTCAGCTCGTGAGCAAGTAATACAAAATACTCTATATGAGGTTAAGTAGAATGAAATCCTTTATTGGAAAATACCAATTGAAGATCCTTTTTACAAGGTCAAGTAAAATAGTCCTTCCTTTGAAAATACCACTTACGAATCTTAGAGATATTAATTGAAGTCTTGAAAATACTAATTGAAAATTTGAAACCCAATTTAAAATTCTTTTGAAAACTCAATACAACTCCAAGTCCAATTGTGTTGCTAACTGCATCTTATTCTTGATGTGGTTTTTGTGATCACTTATAGGGAGTTTCAAGATTCATCCAACCCTGATGTGATCAGCATCAGTGTTGAACTATCTTTCCACCCCAATTTTGTTCGGCTTCCCTTGATCTCATGATAATCAAGTTTAACCTCCCACTTCATTTTCAAACAATAACTAATTCAAACATGTACATTTTCTATCTTTTAATCCATCTAGTCATAATCATTACATCTCCAAGGGATAGAACTCCGTCTATCAATCATCATCCAAATTCAACTTAATCCAAGTTACCTAGGGAATTTAATTCTTACTAGGTTCTGTATTGGTGTCATACCTCTCCATAAATCACAATACTGTATATATAATACTTTTATCAAAATACAATACACTGTTTTACAATCATTCTTATAAGAACCTATACTGTCGGGGTTTTATTCCCCCAGGAGTTTCTCTACTCCCTTATACTTGTACTCTTACACACATCTGTTAACGAAATAAACACATCTATCACAATGGTATTCGCCTCTTCTTGCGCAATTGCCACAATTACAACCATGAATGAATGTGTATGTTTATGTAACACACACACCAATCATTATAAACAAATTACTTGTGCTAACACACTGTAGTTCGCGTACACTCGTACGGTAAAACACCTAAACGGTTTTCGCGCTCTACCCCCCTTAAAGGGATTACGCCCACGTAATCAATCACTTAACATTGGTTTAAATGTTCTACCGTCGTGAAGTGTTTTATCTCCACGCGGTCTGTTATACAACGTGTTCTGGTTAGAGGATCTTAACCATATTGGCGGTTTAGTCCCTAAACCAAGAATTTTCACCAGAGTTTGTTTAACTCGTGGCCGGTTTCGGTTCTGGCCTGTGGGGTTTCTAGGCGTAGCCATCCACTCATATTCGCTACACACATCCAACCCTTGAATTGCTGGCTCACTAGTTTCTACTGCGCGCAACTCTTGGTAACTTTATGGCTTAGTTTGCCCCCATGCGTCATTCTTACCATATTGTACATCTCCGATTATCACCTTCATCTTGGTAATAACAGGTTCTCAACCGACGCGTGGTATTTCTTACCGTGAGCGAACTCGGTGAGTTACATACTTCCTATCCACTTCCATGATAATTTACTGTATTCCACAATGACTTACTTGATTTCTTCCGACTTATTGTCGGTTGAATTTGAGCTACTACCTATGAGTAGTACTCTTCGGTTATTTCCAACAATTGAGGTATGTTCCATACCGGTGTTGGGCATGTAGTGCTACTGTAGTCACTTATTTAATCATTTCTCCACACTTGGTTCTGTACCAATGTTCTTTCATTGGTACGACCTTGCATTTCTTGTGCATTGGTCTTATCACATTATAAGTCTTTGTTCTCCATCACGATTAACATTTCCCAAACTTGCTAGCTATCACACGCGATCAATCCCACCGCGCAGTGCATACCAAAAACACTCAGTCATACAGAGTGCAGAGGCGTAAACTCTTGGCGGTAAATAGTCTTATGCAATCGCAATAGGAATTTATACTGTGTTCCTTATCACATAGTACCGACCATGACTTATTGCCCAGTCGGTTGTTATCACTTACCTTGTATGCCCATTGAGTTTCACTCATAACTAGTCTTATTTGCCACATTATTATTTAACAATACTTATGCAACAGTCGCTTACTGCGCACCGTGCTCTTACCCATTGTATAACATTAACTTACACTGCATCCGCTATTATATTAGCTTTCGCTATTACACTGTGTTTTGCCACTTATTCGGCTGACTGCTGAATACTCTACTCTTCGAGCCTCTAAGCTTTTTGAGCGTTGTTCATTACACATCTAGCATCCCACACCTATGGTGGTTGCCATTAGGCTTATCACCTTTTTGTCTGCACAACTGGTACGAATACTTCTTTTCGTAGTAACAACGTGGTCAACTCTTAACACCTTCTCTGAAAATTAGTTCACATAGCTACCGCTGTTTGTGGTCTCACAATATCAAGAGGTGTCCCCACACTTTAAGCAATGGTTCATTATCCGCTTACTTACTTATATAACGTAAACTTCTGTGATCAATAACATTTTCTTAACACATTCGATTTTGGCTTTTAAGCCTTATTGCCTCGAGCTCTGCCCGTGTAGGCTGTCCACACACATTACATGTTTAGATTGGGATTGGGCTCCATGAAAAAGTCGTAGTATCACGGTTCCTTTCATGGGATGCCCCTTCAAGGATGTCAGACTTCCCTCTGACGACTTGTGTTTAAACTTGGTGTTAATTTCAGCCTTTGCGTTTCTGTCACGTATCTGTTCACCATTGTTGACCCAAACACCCTTTTAAGGATAACTCCTGGGTGTTATTAGGTTATGCCTTTTCATCTGGCTTGCACTCATTGGTATGTTTAATTTCTACTTCGCCCCGCGTTCTTTGCTGGGTTGAATATTCTCCTTAGTGAGATTGATATCTCTAGTGATCATCTCGGGAGTCTCATCCCGATCATTGCACATTAACATATCCATAGTAGGCATCTGCCTCACCATATATAGGCTGGGTACTTACTCCAGCTATTGTTTCATCATCCCGATCCTTGAGACCATATGCGACTGTTCTTTACTTACTAGTCCAGTGCACTTCACCTTCTAATTCTTAAAATTTCCTCGCAATAACTCATTAATCCCTTTAGTCCTCTTAACTTAACTGGGTTCCTTTACTTCAACCATTCGATGGTAGTTTATTACTCTTGTCTGACTTTTACTTCGGACCGTAGTATGGAGTCGACTACTTCCCGTGTTCCAGACTCCACTCGTATATACATGGGGTATCCTACTGATACATTGCTACTTACCCGACTACCCCATAAGAAGGTTTGTCAGGCCCACAAGCTCCTATCGGAGTGCGGTCGTCCCACATTACTGTTGGTACACTCGTAGTGTCCGTCACACGCCTAGGTGAAGTATTCTGTTGTCAACTCCTCTTATATTATCCTGTGATAATATGCATTCCATGCTTCCCGAACTTAATCAAGGGAAAGTTTATCCATGTTGTATTATTATGAACTCAATCCATTCCTCGGGTTGTTACCCTTGGGTTTACCGGTTTCCATCCGGTTATTTTAAAAGTAACTGGGTAAAACTTACCTACCATGTGGCACCGAGGCCCGTGTAGGTCTTCTGGTTTGGTTTAAAAAAACGAATTGAAATAAAATGGGTTTGAAAGAAAATCTGGTTTTGAAAAGGTTTTGAAAATGGATTTAAGTTGAAAGAAAAATTCTCCTGGTTTTACGTTTCCCTGCCTTAACCGAGTCTAGCTTCCTGCTGACTGTGTGTTTTCCAAGTACTGAGGTCAGGCTATTAAGCCCTTCCACGGTTATGATAATCCCACTTAACTTCATGGTACTTTACTAAGTACCGGTAGTTGTTTAAAATTTTCCGTACAGCCTTGTCATAGCAGCACTTGCCATGGCAAGTGCGCCATGCTAGCTGGTTATCGGTTCAATACACATTGGTTGCGGTATTGTTTTCATCCGCACTAATATCAGTGGCCTTGCTGGCCCTTGCTTGATCTTACCGCCTTAACAACAATCTTCTGGGTACATCTTACTGTCTCCACATGTTAACCATTAACTAGGGTGTTTCCCATCCTGGGAGACCCCCTTTTTACTTAGTATTGTATCCTCCTCGTACTACGTCGTAGTTCTTTGCTCGGTTGGTGTACCGTTGGTGTGTTAGTCAACATTGTAGTCCCGTAGACGCTCGTCTCGGGTTCTACTACTTCACTTCTCCACTGTTGCACGGTTAGTGCTTGCAAGCTGGTTGTCCTCGACTGCTTCGCATGTCGACCTAGGTTGCCGGAAATTCCATTATCTTATGCATAAGATTCTTCACTTTTCGCTAACAAGACGGTTAATATTGTTCAAATGGAACCGTCTTCGGGGTTCACGCCCTTCGGAATCTGCCGTGTGACTGGTTCTCCATACTTATAAGGACTTAATAACAGCCAGATCGGGTATTCCCGGTAAGAGAGGACTTCATCTCTCTGGCGTTCTTCCGAGTTATAAAATAGGGTTTGTGGAGGGGGATGGATATCGTAGGTATCCAGTACACACTGGCATTTCCTAACTAGCGTACTTCTCACGCTATCACTCACCCCTTAACCCAAAGTACTAAACTCTTAACTCGGTACTTCCTAAGCTCGGTAATTCAGTCATCAGAGCGATACTTCGCTCTGATACCACTTTTTGTAACACCCCAACTACAAACAACACTTAACAACACATTGCAGCGGAAATCTCAACTCATAACACACTTAACTCATTGGTGTTACACGCCGTTAGCCACCCGCGTGGCTAACAAGGCTAACATACATACATCGTACCGGTCTGATGGACTAAACTCCCGAGCAACTACACGTTAATCCCATTCCATGTCCAACGTTCATTATACACTTACATTACCACTGTACCGAGTAATTACCAACTAACGCCGATACATTTTCGGTCTTACTACACCTACCATACATACACAATTCTCATGACTACCTCATACAAACAACTATCCCGTCCTACTCTCGAACGGCTTCCAGTTCCTTGTACCTGAAACAGGAAAAGAAGAAGGGTGGCCCCCAGGGGGCTCAGCACCTTTGCTGGTATGGTAATCCCGCAGCCCGCATGCTACCGGGCCACGCACAACTAATTGTCGTCTTAGCATGCGGTTGATTTTATTTAAAACATACACAAACTGCACACACATCATGCTTAATAAGCAAACCTCCATTAGTAGGACACAAACACCAAATTAACACACACAACATAACAACACACTTCACTTAATAACATACACACAACTTAGTTCCATTCTTCTTAGAGAATGTTCACTTTTCTTAGGATGTGCCGGGGTAATGTAAGTCCGAGCACCCCATACATACATTTTCTTCACTTAGGTATGGTGGCCTCATATAGGACCGATCACAACATACACGATTTCCCCCTAACTCCAATAATGATGAGTTAGGTAAGCCTTGGTTAAGCTTGTGGGTGGTTGTAACTCAAGGAGGAGAAACAACCGTAACATAACAAAGAGGGAGTCGAAGCGAACTTAGGCATCAACACCCTACCAACATTACACATAATTTCCCTCCTAGCCCGATGTGGAGGTCGGGTAGGTAAGCTTTGGCTAAGCTAGTGGGAGGTCGAACATCCAAGAAGGATATGCAACCCTAACATAACAGAATGGGAGTTAACTCACATATATACATCAACTCCCAAACAACACGCGCGACCGGAACGACCGGATTCCTCACCATACATAACATATACTTATTAGTTAGAGGTTCCTTTATGGAACTTATCACATACATACATTACATTGTGTTACTAACTCGGTTAGACACATCAGGGAAAATCACATCCCATTTCAACAACACGGATAACAGTATCCAATAACAACAACATACTGAACAAGTCATATACATCACGCAAAGTCACACATATACTAACGCACGGATAGCCGTAGTTAGAACGTTCCCGTGGGTTGGGACGTTTATTCCGAATACCGATCTTTTATGTGAACCTAAGGTCGGTTAACTATTATTTAACACATATTTAAGGTTAAACGGTATCGGAATTAATTACGCCACAATAATGAATTACTATAAACTCATTTCATGCTTTATCTTGCAAGGTGGCAAACACACAGAAAAACACATTGGCATACAAGCCGGTATAATCCGGTAGGACACAGGTTGCAAGAAGACCATACCTGTCACCGAAGGTTCACTCTAACGTGCCATCACATGTTCTTCGAAGACTCTTTGAACAACTGGTAACATTATAACTATCTTTATTAACATCGGGGTAATGTAATTATTTAACGACTAATGCGCCCATGGTTAACCCCGTTCAGTAGTTTTATAACTTTACATTTTTAACTTGTTTTGCTTTCACATTTTTATTACAACTCTTCACCACACAATTGCCGTTATAACTTACTTAACATGTCCTTAACAACCTTATAACATCCTTACTCACCGATCCCCATCATTGGGTACCATTTCCTACCCTTAAACAAGGTTTTGCTCAAAATTACACTATGTCCGAACTTGTGTCCGAGTTTCCGAAGTTCGGACGCAAGTCGAGACTCAAATGGGTGAAAACTGACGAATGTCCGAACTTGTGTCCGAGCTTTGAAGTTCGGACACAAGCCGAGGCAAAATGCAAAGAAAAGTTCTACCTGTCCGAACTTGTGTCCGAGCTTCGAAGTTTGGACACAAGTCGAGGCCGAATCTGAGGAAAACTTACAGGCGTCCGAACTTGTGTCCGGACATCAAAGGTCGGACACAAGTCGAAGCAAAATAGCCTGGGAAAAATTTTCAAGTGTCCGAACTTCCTAGTTCGGACGGAAGTTTGGACACAACTTAAAACTCAGAAAATTTATAAAACGACGGGGCATGTCCGAACTTCCAAGTCCGGACGGAAGTTCGGACGTACCAAAACATTCAGCTAACAGAGGCAAATTCTACCCAGAATTGCACTTCTAATAAACCTACACTCAATCCTTGTTTCACAAGTTACAAACACCCATTATTTTCCTTGAAATCCCAATCATCAAGCACCATTTTGTTATCATTCTTGCACTCTCTCAACACTAAACAACCCAAGTAAACACCTAAATTCTCTCATCCATTAAACCATCATCAACACTCATTTTCCATTAAGATTTTGCCATAACCTGCCCATAAACCTTACACATCCAAATCATCAATTTTCATCCTTCTCATTCCTAATCTAGCCACACCCTTACAAGGGTCCTAACAGCACATAACAAATCCTCAAATTCATCAACAACCACACAACCACCATAATCTCCATAACCACGATATCAATCACCGACTCAAAACATTTGTTCACAATCTCTCCAAAATCAATTAAACACATTCCAACACAGATTTTCAATCCATCATTTTGGGTCCTTTAATCTGTTTACCCATCCCAAACACTTAAACAATTATACACAAGGTTTAAGGTGAATTCCTTACCTCAATTTTACAAGCCTCTTTAATTCTCCTCTTGTTCCTCATCTTCTCCAAAATCGGTTAAGAGGGTATGGAGTTTCCAACTCCATCCCAACATCCAAGAACACAAAAACATACTTAATTAGTTATCTAAACCCTTGGAATATCTCAATTCAATAAAAGGGCTAGAATACAAAGTTAGGGTTTACCTTTTTGAAGTTTATAAGAGGGATTCTCACCCTTGAATCAAGAAGTAAATTACTCCACCATTGAAGGGTCAATTTGGAGCTCAAGAACAAGAAGAAAACAAGGTATCAAAAATGGTGAAAAATCGATTACACCATGAGATGAAGGAAAGATGACTTTTTCTTGGAAATTTTTACCTTAGAAGGAAGAGGAGACTCCAAGCTTCACGTTGGTGCCATTTTCTCTTCAAATGGGGAAAACCCATGGAGGTCAACTTCATCCTTTTGAAATTTCGAAAAGAGAGGATGATAGAGGAAGATGAGAGGAAGAAGGATATGTGGTTTGTTTTTGATTTGGAACTCAAATGGAGCTTGGGGATGAAGAGGAAGTGAGGAAGCCATTGTTGGCTTGTGGAGAACTCCATCGGCAGAGGAGGAGGGAGGAACCGGCTGGGAGAAAGAGAGGAAGGAGAAAAGAGAGAAATGAGAGGAGAGAGAGGAGAGAGGGGTATAAGTGGTCCCTCTATTTTTTTTTTTTTGCTTTTGACTTAATTAATTAGTTAACTAGTCTTATGTGAGTGGGCTGTTTACATAAATAAAACCGGCCCACTAATGTAAACAGGCTGGAGCATTTTTCGTCTTTTAACAGAAAACGCTCGTTTATTTACCCGGTTTAGCACTATTCACTAACCGGGACCGTTTTCCGGAATTTTCTCATTCCTTTAATTTTAATGGCTATTAAACTCCCATTAATGTTTAATTATAGTTACATAATCAACTATTATTTATACGGGGTCATTTAACTTTTTAAAGTCATGTTTTCGGGTTTTCTCGAAAAACACGCTTTAAGACTCTGTTAGCGTTTTAACGCATTGTTTGGATCCGTTTTCTTCCGGAATTTTTCCCACATGTTCTTAATGTGTAATTAGGGTATAAAAATATATTTATAACTCTAATGAAGGTTATGTACCTCCTAAAATAATTAAATATGTATTTTCACATTTTGGGACTTTTACGCATTTCCCTTTTCTTTTTGGTTTTCCTTTCTTCACCAATGATCTTAAGGACTTAATTAGCCTTAGAAAATTATAATTACATAATTAATTAACACATTTAGGTTTGGGGTATTTCAGTGTAATGTGTTAAGCCAGTTGTATGTTAAGGATGCTATATTTAGCCATGTTTACAATGTAAACCAACTTATGGTGTAAAAAGTGTGTTAATGAATAAAGAGATGTTGTTTTGGAGTATATCAATCGTGTTACTACCGTATGCTTATAAGTTTGCCAATGAATTAGGCTGTGCACTCGGAACGGGAGGTATACTGAGTGTCTGCAATAAGGCAGAAGCCGGCAAGAGCGGCACAATCCTCACTGGTACCTTTCCAGTTAATGGCGTGGACGCGTCGATCTTGTTCGACTCTGGAGCCTCACATACATTTATTTCGCTATCATTTACGAAGAGGCTAGGGTTAGACGGTGAAGAGATGCCTGACTTCCTAGTTACTCTCCCATCGAAGAAACGGATCAAGTGTACCCGCTACCACCGAGATGCGATTGTACGAATCAGAGATGAAGAGTTTCCAATCCACATGATAGAGTTTGAAGGACTTGGATTTGATGTGATTGTCCGGATGAACTGGTTGGAGCGGTGCAAGGGCAGAATCCTATGTGCCGAGCACCGTCTGCTTCTTCGGAGTCCGTCTGGGGTTACCATATCATACCGCCAGAGGCCCAGGGAGCCTTCGACTCAGATCATCACCGCCATGGCCATGTATCGTGAGATACGACAAGGGAATGATGTATACCTCTGCTATGTCCAGGACATAGAGAGAGACCCAGAGTTTAGCCTAGATGTGCCGGTAGTGTCGGAGTTTCCTGATGTATTTCCTAAGGAACAGCCGGGCATGCCGCCAGCACGGGAAGTTGAGTTTGAGATTGATTTGGTTCCGGGCACCGGACCAATTGCGAAGGCGCCCTATCGTATGGCTCCAGCAGAGATGACAAAGCTCAAGGAGCAGCTGAGAGACCTACTCGACAAGGGATTTATCCGCCCTAGCGTTTCACCATGGGGAGCACCGGTCCTCTTCATGAAGAAGAAGGACGGTAGCCTCCGCCTTTGTATTGATTATCGTGAGCTGAATGCAGTTACGGTGAAGAACCGTTATCCTTTACCACGCATTGACGACTTATTTGATCAGTTGAAGGGAGCATCAGTATTCTCCAAGATAGACCTACGATCCGGATACCATCAGATTGCCATCCGTGAGGGCGACATTGAGAAAACCGCATTCAGAACCAGATATGGACATTATGAATTTACGGTTATGCCGTTTGGTTTATCCAATGCACCAGCCAAGTTCATGGACTTAATGAACCGCTTGTTCCAAGATCAGTTGGACAAGTCAGTGGTAGTCTTCATCGACGATATTCTTGTGTATTCGAAATCGAAGGGTGAGCATGAAAGCCACCTGAGGAGTGTGTTACTAACATTGAGAAAGAACCAGTTGTATGTGAAATTTTCAAAGTGTGAGTTTTGGTTGAACCAAGTATCCTTTCTTGGTCATGTAATTTCTGAGGCCGGGATCGCTGTTGATCCGGCAAAGATAGATGCAGTGCGCACCTGGCCTAGGCCGAAGACAGTTACCGACATCCGGAGCTTCCTCGGTCTGGCAGGTTATTATAGGTGATTTGTGAAGGACTTCTCCAGTGTCTCGAAGCCGATGACTTCCTTGATGAAGAAGGATGCTCCATTCGAGTGGACAGATGACTGCGATAGTTCTTTTCAGAGGCTCAAGGATGCTCTGACATCTGCACCAGTCCTGACTATACCAGACGGTCCAGATGGTTTTGAGGTTTATTGCGACGCATCAGGCAAAGGTATGGGTTGTGTATTGATGCAACACGGGAAGGTCATAGCGTACGCCCCGACAGCTGAAGAAACATGAAGAAAACTACCCTACCCACGACTTAGAATTGGGTGCCATTGTCTTCGCATTGAAGATATGGCGACATCACTTGTATGGGTAAGCGTGACAATTTATTCTGACCACAAGAGTTTGAAGTACTTGTTCACTCAAAAGGAGTTGAACATGAGACAAAGAAGGTGGGTCGAGTTCTTAAACGACTACGACATCAATTTACAGTATAAGGAGGGAAAGAAAATGTAGTAGCGGACGCATTGAGTCGCCGAGCACACTCTCTCCATTCGCTACTCTCTCATTCTAGCTTGGTTGAAGAGGTGCGGAGTGCTCAGATGACGGATCAGTATATGTTGGAGATCAGGCAGAGAAGCTTATGATGGCACGTTCGAGGGTCAGAAGTACGACTTCCGACTCCACGATGATGACCTGATTAGGCTTAATGGCCGACTGTGTATTCCGAGGAGTAGCGCTGAGCTGAAGGAGCGCATACTGAGTGAATCCCACTGTTCTACGACTTCGATTCACCCCGGAGCTTCAAGATGTATAAAGGTATGAAAAGATATTTTTGGTGGGCTGGATTGAAAAAGGATGTGAATGATTATGTGTGAGGTGTCTCACTTGTCAGAAGGTTAAGTTTGAGCACCGACGGCCTGGTGGTATGGTACAGCCAATGCCAGTGCCTGAGTGGAAGTTCCATGACATTTCTATGGACTTTGTAGTAGGGCTTCCGCCTACAAGGGGAGGTCTGAATATGATATGGGTTGTTGTTGACCGATTGACCAAGGTGGCTCGATTCATACCGATGAAGGACACCTGGAAAGTGGCTAAGCTTGCTGTAACACCCCTACCATTAATACATGCTTACCATCCAATCTCCTTACACATCAGATACACACAGCGGTTACTTACTTACATACAATGGGTGATACAATGCTGTTAGCCACCCACGTGGCTAACAAGGCTACTACTACTGCTTACAGCATCGGTCTGATGGACCGGAATCCTGAGTACTACACATCTATAATACATACACCATCCATCAATCAAATACAACAATGCTCCATTCAATACCTACTCCTCCTCAATCCATACAATACAATATACTTCACCAAGTCTACTAGGATCCTTATACATTTATAATGTCTCTTCCAAGTTCATACATACTCTTTAAGAGTCTACATCTACCCATTTTCTCACAAACTACTTACTTATATGTACAAGGGTGTCCTCCGGTCTCTTCCTTGACCATATTCGCTTCGGGTACCTGCACACTAAAAATGGTCCCCCGAAGGGATCAGCTTTCGCCGAGCATGATAACCGCATACCCCGCGTACTATGAGGGTACGCCGACCACTTGGTCGAATACATGCAGTTCATTTTCATTCAAACATACATGCATACATACTATTATACACAGTACAATAATACTTACGCAAGCATACAATACATACACTTCATTTCATACAAGGAATACAATACAACCATCCAATACATACTTACCTTCTCCGATTTACACATACACATTACATACACAATATGCAATACTTGTTAGCTTCCTTGGTCCACCCGGGTTAATCGGGTGGACATTACTCTTTTACTCGTTACTCATACATACGCATACATACTCATACTCATACTCGTACTCATACATACTTACTTACTTACTCTTACTCATGTTAAGCCGGTATGGCCTCTGGGCAGGGACTACACGTCCCCACCAGGCTTTACTTGGTTCACTAATCCAGGATGCTACCCACTTAAGGGATTTGGGCCGTGGACCAGCTTACGAACCAGGAATCGGATCCAACCTCTTGGTCTCCTCATCCTCACGTGGCCGAAACTATATCAGACTTCTACTCATTCCAATTTACTCACTTAAGTTAGGAGTTAGGTAATTAGGAATTAGCAGAAGTCAACATTCAAGCCACAATAATTCAATACCCATATACACATACCTACGAGGTACAATACATTACACAAGTACAATACGAGGTTCGAATACCATTCATCATCATTCAATATTTCATGAATTATACAAACTAGTGCTTAAGACAATAAATATCAAGCACCACATAAGTCAAGCACAGGTAAGTGCAATATAGTCCGATTCATGCATTTATCTTATTTAGGGGTCAAATAAGCACACAAATCGGGGTAACCAGATTAGGATACAGGGCATGAAGAAATCATACCTTTCACCGTTGTACTTGTATCCCTACGCTCCTCCGGTATTCACAATTCAAATCCTATGATATACACACAACCGAATAATTAATCTAACTATCATTAATTTAATTCGGTTACCCTTACGCTTCCTAACTCATACTTACTAAGTCTTCACATTCTTATACTTACATTTTATTTACTTACTTTTAATTACTTAACAATGGTTTACTTACATATATATGCACATATCATAGGCGGTATACATATACATACATACATATACTAACCATAGTCTTATAGTTTTTTTTTTTGTAAGTTTTGACCCGACCGACTTGCGACCGACCTTGCAAGTTCGGTCCAAGTCAGTAGGCTATGTCGGGTGAAAATTCCAGGGCTGACCGACCTTGTAAGTCCGGTCCCAAGGTCGGTCCATTCCAGTGAGTTACTTAACGGAAAATTTTAGCCCGACCGACCTTGCAAGTCCGGTCGCAAGGTCGGTCCATTCCAGTAGCTTACAAGACGGAAAATTTTAGCTCGACCGACCTTGCAAGTCCGGTCGCAAGGTCGGTCCATTCCAGTAGTTAAGACGGAAAATTTTGCGTCGACCGACCTTGCAAGTCCGGTCGCAAGTCGGTCCATTCCAGAAGCTTTCCCGTCTTTGTAAATCTGGGCTCGACCGACCTTGCAAGTTCGGTCCCAAGGTCGGTCCGGCCCAGTATTTGCATTTTTATTTCTGTTTTCAGTTCTATACTTTACCCATTGTTTCTCCAATCTTCTTACATGTAATCCCACATGTTTAAACACTACCTAGGCCCTCCAAATTGCCTTAGTTCATCCACCAATTCTTTACTAAATCCATCAATCAATCCTACACAAATTCCTCACTTCTTTTCTAACCAATGTAACCGTTTTTGTTTTACCTATGCTACAGATTTCTAACTCACTTCTACCATTCAATACTTCCTCTACCAAGGTCACTCCTAGCATCCCAAATACATCTCCAACAACTACAACATCTATACCCAAGTCCAACACTTTTTACCAATTCTTACACACTAATTTCTCCTAACTTCTCCATACATCCTTATACCCTTTTGCTACAGATTTTCACACCTCTTGTTTCTCATACTACAACTACCTCTTCATCACTACTAAACATGTCTACCAACTCCAATACACACCTTGGTTCTCCCATTCACCAAGTCATCCATAAGTGTACATTTCCTACCAAAAATTTGCCACAACCTCCCCTATATTTTTACACTCTCACCACATATTCTAGTTCACAATTCAATATTATTTCACCTGTTTCACACAAAAGCAATATACAAGCTCCCATACACAATTCCAATACTTAAACACTCTTAAAAATTCCTGCACTCAACATCTCATTCCCAATCCAATTGTGACAGTTTTTAAATGTCTTTTAAGGCTTCAAGTTATATTCTCCTACACATTACACTACTAATACATTACCATTTACAATACATTTTCATTCAAAAATCTGTTACATTTACATATATACAAGCTCACAAAAGAGCATTCTTACCTTGTTTCTCCTCTAGATTTCTTTCTCCTTCTTTCTTCTTCCTTCCTCTCTTTCTCCACCGGTTTAGCCAACACAAATTCTCTACTCTACAACCCATATACATACACATTTCAATACACTAAAACTAACCCTAGCTATTATTAAGCTTTAAGTAGGTTTTAGGGTTTAGAATTCTCATTACCTTGCAAGGGTGTAAATGAAGCTTGGAGTGGTTCAAGAACAAAGTTTCCAACTCCACCAAGATGCCAAAATCGGCTAGGGTACAAGGAGCAACAAGGGTTTTAGTTTTCATTTTCGTTTTGCCCTTGAGGCTGGAAAAAGATGGAGTTTTTAGGAATATTTTTACCTTAAAAGAACAAGGAGAAGGAGGGCCTTCTAATGGTGGTCTTGAAGCTCCAAATGGGACATACCCATAAAAATGAAAATGCTCTTTTCCGGATTTTGAAAAGAGGGAAGTGTTGCTCTTGAGGAGAGGAAGACAATGGTGTAATTTTTGTAATTTTTGGAAGAGGTTTGAGGGGGTTACAAGAGGAGAGAAGAGAGGTTTTGTGTTGTTTTTCTCATTCTTCCATGGCTGCTCGGTTTGGAGAATAAAGGAAGAAAATCAGAGAGAGTGAGGGAGGGAATTCACGTGAGAGAAGAGAATGAGAGGAGGAGAGAGAATTGTGAGTGAGGGAGTAAAGTAATAAAGTAAGTTAGTTTACTTTATTAGTTTTGTTTGTTTGTAAATAAGAGAGAATAAAGAGTGTGTGAGAGAGAGAGGGGTATGGGATCGGACACACACAGACCCATGAGGGTTTTAAAATTTTATTTACAATATGGACACATAAGTTTGTGTTATTTATATTTCTACCCCACAACTTCCCGTTTTTGACAGTTTTTACTAATTTCTCGTTTTCTTGATTTTATTGGTCCTAAAGCTTCATTAATTTTTTATTAATGATTATTTAGTTGACCAAAATTGTTACGAGTCTATTTGACCCGCTTAAAGACACGTTTTCCCGGTTACCTCGAAAAACGCGCTTTAAGGTTTGTTAGTGGTTTTAATCCATTTTAAGGATCTGTTTTCTTCGGGATTGTTCCCTTATATTATTTAGGTCTTATTAAACCTTTGGAATCCATATAATACGCTAACCGAGGTCTCATACCTCCTATGGTTATTTAACGTTTATTTAGTGTTTTCCGCTTTTAAAGTGTTTCTTTATTTCTTTTGGATTTATTTTTCCTTACCAGTATTAATTAGGTACCCTTAGGCCCTTAAATACGTATTAGATTAATTTTAATCCCTATATTTAAGTTCGGGGTTTCAATCTACCCCCTTAGGAACTTTGTCCTCAAAGTTGTTCGGGGTTATGGGTTTACAATGCTTACTCATTCTTACGTGTCTAATACCAAAGCCATACCTCTTCCTCTTACAATCCCAAATCCGTTACTCGGGGTTCCTACATACTGTACCATACCATACCGATGTACTGTAGTTACTCCAATCCGCATCACTACCGACCATCCGGTTCCTCATTACCAACTTATACATACATACAATGTAAGGCTATTCCCAAAGCGATGCAATACACATACAATCCCGCAGACACTCAGGTCATCTAGACACAGGACTCCTCTATGTCCCGCTGCCCTTGGAATAATACAACGTAATATACTACTATCTTCTCCGTACCAGCTTCCAACAAATACTTAGTCTCCAGTCTAAGAAAAATTCTTTTACAACTACTAAGTAGAAATCTCCCTAAAGCATACAACTCCAAATTCCAATTTGTATTCATTACTTCTATCCTATGTGTGATTCTTGTGACCACTTGAGGGGAGCTTCAAGAATCATTCGACCCTGATGTGATCAGCATCAGTGTTGAACTATCTTTCCACTCCAATTTATGTTCGGTTTCCCTTGATCTAATCAGGATCAAGTTCGACTTCCCACATCAGGTTCAACCAACAAATAATTTAATTTCATTTTCTATCTTTCTATTCCTCTAGTCGTGATTACGAATTCATACATCTCCAAAGGATGGAATCCGTCCATCAATCGTCCTCACTCTACTTCCCAAATGCTTTACTCCATGGTTCAATCCTAATGCTCATTTCATCAACCTTCACTACTTCCATCCATTACTCACCCTCATCTCCTATATTCTAACTAAGGAATACTACACTTATAAGATTTAGTTGGCTTCAATTGTTTCAAATATTTTACTAACGATTCCACTACTCATAAACTTCATTCATCTACTATCCTCATTCATTTCGTACTACTTCTTCAAAGGCTACAATACTTGTGGAGCTCCGTCCACTACTCATTACTTTTCTTTTACTAATACTCTTACATTGGTGTTACCAGATAGATATATCCATTCCATGGTATTTTCATGTTTAATGCCTAATTACCATAATTACAATATGAATGAGTACCTATGTTCAATTAACATAGTATCAATCATCAGTTTGGTTCTCATTTGTGCTATGCACATTGTGGTTTATGTGTTTTATTCACAAAACTTACATTAAGCGGTTTTCGCTCTACCCCCCTTAAAAGGGATTACGCCCACGTAATCTACCATATGTTAATATTATTAAACATTGGTTTAATCAGTTTCGGGAAACTGAAGCGTTTAGCTTCACTACGGTATACTATAGAATATGCTCTGGTCAAAGGGTCTTAACCATACCAACGGTTTAATCTTTGCACCAAGAGTTCCTATATGAGTTTATTTAACTCATCGTTAATTCGGTTCTAGCCTATCAGGCTTGAAGGCATTAATAGCCATTGTATTATACTCACTAGGTATATTGTCTCCTAGCTAGGGCCCACTAGTGCTGCGCGCGACCCTGAAACTTGGGTTATCCACCCTTCTTGTTATCATTCATGTGCTATACATCACCTTTTTATCCGTCTATTATGGAAATAAGGTTTACTAGACAAATACGGTATTCTTTTACCGTGGTTGAACTCTATGAGTTGTAGGTTTATAACCAGCTCTCTGGCAATCTAGTATACCCTGTTTGTACTTCCACGATTATTCTCTAAGCTTTTCTAACTTATTGTCGGGCGAGGTTAAGTCACTACTCAGTTGTAGTGCTTCCTCTGTTGTCACTAGTTTCCACGTTATACCAGTTCTTCTGGTTCGGTACAAGTGTCCTTTACTTGTATGACCTTGCATTGATATGCGTCGGTCCTAGTGACTTTCTTAAGTCTCCTTTCACCTTTTATTCCCTTGGAATTCACATCTGTGATTGTTAGTGTGTTTCGCACTCTTCGTGCTTCTTTGGCCTTAGGCCGCACGGCTTGTTGCTAAACTTCCTTAATTGGCTTGTGCCATGTCTGTTGGTGAAAAGAAGGGTTTATTACGGTTTACATTCTCCATATCCCTAACCATCTCATTAGATCATTAGCTGAACAAGTGCAATGCCAAAACACTCAGTCATACAGAGTGCAGAGGCGTAAACACTTGATAGTAAGTCACTTATGTGATAGGAAAGAATATTTCTGTGTGTCATCTCATACTTATACTCCTTGTTATTGCTTAACTACTCCCTCATAGCGGTCGCCTGTTGTGCACCGTATTCTTACTCATTGTACAACATTGCTTTTACTGTTTCTGTACTGTGGTAGTTTCTCTTTAGTCACTGTTACTATCATTGGCACCATTTCCTTATGATGTAAAACACTAGGAGTTTCCTGTGTTTGTGTGTATGGCGGTTGTCGTAGCATACGGCAATCTTATTATCTTCCCAATGTGGAGATGTCGTTCCACTTAGGTTTTATGTGTAGGTTAATTTACCTCATATTCTATCATCATTTGTGATACAATTTACCAAGTATCTTGGTTGACCAAGGATAAAGCAATTTACCGGTTTACAAGCTCTCTTGAGCGGTAGTCATTTGTGATGTTCAACGTGTGTTCACATTAATTGCTTTGATAATTATTGCTTTTAGTGCTGAGCATTGGCTTAGGCTCTGGCTGTGTAGTTTCACTTGTATGTATATTACCAGGACATCCCTCGAAACTTCAAGGGTCTTCTGGTCCCGTTCTCCAATTGGAGGGTATTCTATCACTGACACGTGAAGGTTCTTGGTGAGGGGTTTGTCTATACTCATAGGTCTAATAACAAGGTTGCTGTGTTGGTGTTTACGCAATGGTCCACCACATGTTTGGGTGTATATGGAGTATGCTTACTCCTTAAGTCGTGATGGTTTGGAGATCTCATTTCCTTATTCCATCACCCCTTGGCAATATCTATATGCGTGGGCTTTTCTGTTATAATAGATGGAAGCCTTTTCTAAGTTCCACATCATCACCGCATTGGTGGTCTTCGGTTAACGAGGGGTACCTTCCCTTGGGTTTCTCGTAGTGTCCAGGTGTGGACTCGGCCAATGTTGGCATTATCATGATTCTTATGCTTCTGTGCTACCATTGCTACAGAAGGCATGGCGGTAATTAAGAACTCCGTCAACTGTATACTAGGCTGATGCCCTAGTGACAGTGACATTGAGTTGGCCATTACTCCAAGCCACTCAGGATGTTGGGTTGAATTTATGGTCCAGTTGTTGATTTCTTGTCGTATGAGGCAATATTTCTTGCAAGTCTTGTTAGTACTGGTGTGGGTTTTGCAACCGTTTAAGGTTACACAACGTATCAGGTTTATGGCTTAGAGCCATATTGCTGCAAGCTATGCTCTTTGCAAGCTGCTTATACACGTTTCCACTCCATGTATGTCGTCATAGGTTGGAGGTATTGTTGGCTCCATGGTAAGTCATGGCATCACGCTTCCATTCATAGGAGACCCTTTAGGCAATCTGGTGTTAATAGGTGCCTCTCAGTATTTAGGGCATTTCCTGTCAAGTGAAATCCCTTCGGTGTCCTAACCGAGTGTTCATTTTAGCTCCCGTGCTCATATCATTACGCTTGTTCAACTGTTGTTAACGCAGACACCCTTCAAGGCTCACTCCTGGGTGTTGGTAGCTGTGCCGTTATGTCCGGCTAATGTTTATAACGTGTGTTGTCCTCTATACCATCTTATGGTATTGTACTTGAGTCGTCCCTTTTTTTGGGTTATAACGTCTCCCGTTCTGGGGTAGACTGTTTACACTTGCTCCTAGTGCTTGAGTCTAGGGTTATATATCCTCTCCGATGATGGATTGTGCTTCATAGTAATCTTGTGATTGCTCTTGGGAGTTCCGTCCCGTTTGCTGAGCATTGTGGTGTTCACGTTAGGCAACTGCCTTACTGTGTTTAGGCTGGGTATATCTTCCAGCTATCGCGTATTTGTTTGGTGTCCTCGAGACATGTCCAATGTCTATATTTACTGGTCTGTGCTTTTTGTACTTCCCAGTCTTCATTGCTTATCTTCAGATGGATTCTCTGAGTTCCTTATACTTGTTCCTTAACTGAGTTTCCTTCTCCTTGATTGTCGGTGGTGTCCAGTTGTTCTGGTTTGAACTTACTGATGGTCCGTAGAACGGAGTCGACTACTTCCCGTGTGTCGTACACTACATGTGTACATACGTGGGGTACCATGTTGATACGTTGCCACTTACCCAACTATATGTCGGGCCCGCAAGCTCCTTCGGAGTGCGGTTGTCCCACATCCCGTAACGGGTACACTCGTAGTGTTCGTCACACGCCTAGGTGAAGTATTCTGTTGTCAACTCCTCTTGTATCATTCTATGATACTCACCGTGATTATGTTGGTTTGGTTTAAAATCCAAGGTTTTAAAAGAAAGGTTACGGTTTTGAAAGAAAATCTCGGTTTTGAAAAATAACGGTTCGGTGTTAAAGGATGTTCTTCATGGCATAGCCATGTTTGAGGTCTTGACCGAGTCCAGCTTCTTGCTGACTGGTATGTCCTTAATACAATGGTCAGGCCGTCAGGCCTTTCTAAGGTTTGATTCCTCTAGCTTCCAGGATTTGCGATCCTACAGTTGTTCCACTGATGTCACGGTACATTACTATGCACCTGTGGTTTGTTAAAGTTCCTCTACATGTTCCTGTTCTTACTGCACTTGTCGTGGCAAGTGCGTGGTACTGTCGGTTTTTGGTTAAACCTATACCGGTCTTGGTATGGTTTCCACTTGTATTTGTTAGTCTTGTTGACGCTTCCCTCGACCTTATTGATCTGTAATTGGTATACTCGCTCCTTTAGGTAGCTTCTTGGTGGTCTAGACATGGCTGTCGTAGATCTGGGTACTCCTCCACTCCTTGGAGGTTCCAGTTGTATTTGGTTTAGCGTCGTTCCTTGTGGCTCGTTCCCACGCCTTTGTGGTGGTTACTGAGCCTTCCTCGTTTAGGTACTACGCTTGTAGTCCTATTGGTTTGTACCTCATGGTTGTTCTTGTAGTTGTCTGGGCTTATTGCCCAGGTACTGTAACCTTAATGGCATTTTAGTTTTGGAGTTAACCGCTTCCGACTATGTCCTTAGTCGGCTAGCATACCGTTGGTGGTATTCTTCAAGTGTTACTATCCCGTACACTTATGTCTCGGGTTCCGTTACTGCTCCCTTTTTCATTCCGTTGCACGGTTAGTGCTTTTGTCCTGCCGTTGGTTGACTAGCCAGTTTTCGCGACTGCTAAGCACGTCGCCCCATGCTGTCGTAAGTTGCGGCCTCCTCGTGGTTGGAGTGCCCTTCCTACCGCTATTAAGTGCGGGTGTTGTGGTTCAACCGGGATCCATCCCCGGGACTCTCAGGTCTTGGAATTTACTATGTGTCAGGTTCTTTCCCCTTGCAGGAATATCTCATTACTGCTAGATCGGGTTTTCCCGAGTGTGAGAGGGCTTTTCCTCTCTCTGGCGTCCTTTCCCAAGTTATACAGTGGGGTTTGCGGCGGGCGGGACTAGTATTGTAGGTACCCGGTACTCACCGGTAGTTCCTAACTAGCATATCTCTAATGCTAACACTCAGCCCTTAGCCCTAAGCTTCTAATTCCTAACTCGGTATTTCCTAAACTCGGTATTTCCAGTCATCAGAGCGATACTTTGCTCTGATACCACTTTTTGTAACACCCCTACCATTAATACATGCTTACCGTCCAATCTCCTTACACATCAGATACACGCAGCGGTTACTTAACATACAATGGGTGATACAATGCCGTTAGCCACCCACATGGCTAACAAGGCTACTACTACTGCTTACAACATCGGTCTGATGGACCGGAATCCCGAGTACTACACATCTATAATACATACACCATCCATCAATCAAATACAACAATGCTCCATTCAATACCTACTCCTCCTCAATCCATACAATACAATACTTCACCGAGTCTACTAGGATCCTTATACATTTATAATGTCTCTTCCAAGTTCATACATACTCTCTAAGAGTCTACATTTACCCATTTTCTCACAACTACTTACTTTCTATGTACAAGGGTGTGCCTCCGGTCTCTTCCTTGACCATATTCGCTTCGGGTACCTGCACACTAAAAATGGTCCCCCGAAGGGGTCAGCTTTCGCCGAGCATGATAACCGCATACCCCGCGTACTAGTGAGGGTACGCCGACCACTTGGTCGAATACATGCAGTTCATTTTCATTCAAACATACATGCATACATACTATTATACACAGTACAATAATACTTACGCAAGCATACATACATACACTTCATTTCATACAAGGAATACAATACAACCATCCAATACATACTTACCTTCTTCCGATTTACACATACACATTACATACACAATATGCAATACTTGTTAGCTTCCTTGGTCCACCCGGGTTAATCGGGTGGAGATTACTCTTTTACTCGTTACTCCATACATACGCATACATACTCATACTCATACTCGTACTCATACATACTTACTTACTTACTCTTACTCATGTTAAGCCGGTATGGCCTCTGGGCAGGGACTACACCGTCACCACCAGGCTTTACTTGGTTCACTAATCCAGGATGCTACCCACTTAAGGGATTTGGGCCGTGGACCAGCTTACGAACCAGGAATCGGATCCAACCTCTTGTGTCTCCTCATCCTCACGCGTGGCCGAAACTATATCGGACTTCTACTCATTACAATTTACTCACTTAAGTTAGGAGTTAGGTAGTTAGGAATTAGCAGAAGTCAACATTCAAGCCACAATAATTCAATACCCATATACACATACCTACGAGGTACAATACATTACACAAGTACAATACGAGGTTCGAATACCATTCATCATCATTCATATATTTCATGAATTATACAAAC
This sequence comes from Limonium bicolor, assembly GCA_023374045.1. Lineage (NCBI taxonomy): Eukaryota > Viridiplantae > Streptophyta > Magnoliopsida > Caryophyllales > Plumbaginaceae > Limonium > Limonium bicolor. The sequence continues at coordinate 33,870 of JAIOTZ010000036.1, forward strand.
TAGTGCTCAAGACAATAAATATCAAGCACCACATAAGTCAAGCAAAGGTAAGTGCAATATAGTCCGATTCATGCATTTATCTTATTTAGGTGGTCAAATAAGCACACAAATCGGGGTAACCAGATTAGGATACAGGGCATGAAGAAATCATACCTTTCACCGTTGTACTTGTATCCCTACGTTCCTCCGGTATTCACAATTCAAATCCTATGATATACACACAACCGAATAATTAATCTAACTATCATTAATTTAATTCGGTTACCCTTACGCTTCCTAACTCATACTTACTAAGTCTTCACATTCTTATACTTACATTTTATTTACTTACTTTTAATTACTTAACAATGGTTTACTTACATATATATGCACATATGCATAGGCGGGTATACATATACATACATACATATACTAACCATAGTCTTATAGTTTTTTTTTTGTAAGTTTTGACCCGACCGGACTTGCGACCGACCTTGCAAGTTCGGTCCAAGTCAGTAGGCTATGTCGGGTGAAAATTCTAAGGCCGACCGACCTTGTAAGTCCGGTCCCAAGGTCGGTCCATTCCAGTGAGTTACTTAACGGAAAATTTTAGCCCGACCGACCTTGCAAGTCCGGTCGCAAGGTCGGTCCATTCCAGTAGCTTACAAGACGAAAAATTTTAGCTCGACCGACCTTGCAAGTCCGGTCGCAAGGTCGGTCCATTCCAGTAAGTTACAAGACGGAAAAATTTTGCGTCGACCGACCTTGCAAGTCCGGTCGCAAGGTCGGTCCATTCCAGTAGCTTTCCCGTCTTTGTAAATCTGGGCTCGACCGACCTTGCAAGTTCGGTCCCAAGGTCGGTCCGGCCCAGTATTGCATTTTTATTTCTGTTTTCAGTTCTATACTTTACCCATTGTTTCTCCAATCTTCTTACATGTAATCCCACATGTTTAAACACTACCTAGGCCCTCCAAATTGCCTTAGTTCATCCACCAAGTTCTTTACTAAATCCATCAATCAATCCTACACAAATTCCTCACTTCTTTTCTAACCATTGTAACAGTTTTTGTTTTACCTATGCTACAGATTTCTAACTCACTTCTACCATTCAATACTTCCTCTACCAAGGTCACTCCTAGCATCCCAAATACATCTCCAACAACTACAACATCTATACCCAAGTCCAACACTCTTTTTACCAATTATTACACACTAATTTCTCCTAACTTCTCCATACATCCTTATACCCTTTTGCTACAGATTTTCACACCTCTTGTTTCTCATACTACAACTACCTCTTCATCACTACTAAACATGTCTACCAACTCCAATACACACCTTGGTTCTCCCATTCACCAAGTCATCCATAAGTGTACATTTCCTACCAAAAATTTGCCATAACCTCCCCTATATTTTTACACTCTCACCACATATTCTAGTTCACAATTCAATATTTATTTCACCTGTTTCACACAAAAGCAATATACAAGCTCCCATACACAATTCCAATACTTAAACACTCTTAAAAATTCCTGCACTCAACATCTCATTCCCAATCCAATTGTGACAGTTTTTGAAGTCTTTTTAAGGCTTCAAGGTACTTATATTCTCCTACACATTACACTACTAATACATTACCATTTACAATACATGTTTTCATTCCCGAAAATCTGTTACATTATACATATATACAAGGCTACACAAAAGAGCATTCTTACCTTGTTTCTCCTCTAGATTTCTTTCTCCTTCTTTCTTCTTCCTTCCTCTCTTTCTCCACCGGTTTAGCCAACACAAATTCTCTACTCTACAACCCATATACATACACATTTCAATACAAAACTAACCCTGGCTATTATTAAGCTTTAAGTAGGTTTTAGGGTTTAGAATTCTCATTACCTTGCAAGGGTGTAAATGAAGCTTGGAGTGGTTCAAGAACAAAGTTTCCAACTCTACCAAGATGCCAAAATCGGCTAGGGTACAAGGAGCAACAAGGGTTTTAGTTTTCATTTCGTTTTGCCCTTGAGGCTGGAAAAAGATGGAGTTTTTAGGAATATTTTTACCTTAAAAGAACAAGGAGAAGAGGGCCTTCTAATGGTGGTCTTGAAGCTCCAAATGGGACATACCCATAAAATGAAAATGCTATTTTCCGGATTTTGAAAAGAGGGAAGTGTTGCTCTTGAGGAGAGGAAGACAATGGTGTAATTTTTGTAATTTTTGTAATTTTTGGAAGAGGTTTGAGGGGGTTACAAGAGGAGAGAAGAGAGGTTTTGTGTTGTTTTCTCATTCTTCCATGGCTGCTCGGTTTGGAGAAGAAGGAAGAAAATCAGAGAGAGTGAGGGAGGGAATTCACGTGAGAGAAGAGAATGAGAGGAGGAGAGAGAATTGTGAGTGAGGGAGTAAGTAATAAAGTAAGTTAGTTTACTTTATTAGTTTTGTTTGTTTGTAAATAAGAGAGAATAAAGAGGTGTGAGAGAGAGAGGGGTATGGGATCGGACACACACACAGACCCATGAGGGTTTTAAAATTTTATTTACAATATCGGACACATAAGTTTGTGTTATTTATATTTCTACCCCACAACTTCCCGTTTTTGACAGTTTTTACTAATTTCTCGTTTTCTTGATTTTATTGGTCCTAAAGCTTCATTAATTTTTTTATTAATGATTATTTAGTTGACCAAAATTGTTACGAGTCTATTTGACCCGCTTAAAGACACGTTTTCCCGGTTACCTCGAAAAACACGCTTTAAGGTTCGTTAGTGGTTTTAATCCATTTTAAGGATCCGTTTTCTTCGGGATTTGTTCCCTTATTTATTTAGGTCTTATTAAACCTTTGGAATCCATATAATACGCTAACCGAGGTCTCATACCTCCTATGGTTATTTTAACGCTTATTTAGCGTTTTCCGCTTTTAAAGCGTTTCTTTATTTCTTTTGGATTTATTTTTCCTTACCAGTATTAATTAGGTACCCTTAGGCTCTTAAATACGTATTAGATTAATTTTAATCCCTATATTTAAGTTCGGGGTATTTCACTTGCAGAGCTCTTTGACAGAGAGATTGTACGGCACCATGGGGTACGAAGACTATCGTGTCTGATATGGATACCAGGTTCCTCGAGGTACTGGAAATCCACACGGGAAGTGCTGGGTACCGAGCTGAAACTGAGTACGGCGTTCCACCCACAGACTGATGGTCAGAGTGAGTGCACCATCCAGACACTTGAGGATATGTTACGTGCATGTGCACTTGACTTTCAGACCAGCTGGATTGATAAGTTACATCTGATCGAGTTTAGCTACAACAACAGTTACCATGCTTCGATCAAGATGTCTCCCTTCCAGGCTTTGTACGGTAGACCATGCCGCACGCCATTATGCTGGGATGAGTCGAGTGAGACGGTCATTATAGGACCAGAGTATCTAGAACAAGTACAAGCAGAGGTACGCCAAATCCGGGCTAACATGAAGGCAGCTCAAGATAGGCAGAAATCATACGCCGATGTCGCAGACATGACCTGGAGTTCGTCGTAGGCGATCAGGTATTTCTTAGAGTATCCCCCATGAAGGGAGTGTTTCGTTTTGGCCAGAAAGGCAAGTTGAGCCCGAAATATGTGGGGCCTTATGTTGTGACGGAGCGGATCGGACGGTAGCTTACAGACTTGATTTACCCGCCGAGCTGGGCAAGGTAATGATGTATTTCATGTGTCCCAGTTGAAGAAATATATGTCTCATCCGTCTCATGTACTTCAGCCTGAAAGGCTAACCTTAGAGCCGACCATGTGATCAGTGGAGACTCCCGTACGGATTCTGGACACTAAGACTCGAGACACTCGCCATAAGTCTGTGAGACTGGTGAAGGTCCTCTGGTCTAACTAGGACGTCGAGGAGGCCACCTGGGAGCTGGAAGATAAGATGAAGGCGAAGTACCCGTCATTGTTTACTCCTTAGTGATTGTGTGTATAGGGTACGGGGCGTACCCCTTTTAAGGGGGGTAGAGCCGTTTCGGTTACAGACCGTTATGTCTGAATGATGTTATGTTGTTTGGACCTTGTGTCTGATGTTATGTAAGTATGTTGTTAATGTTGTTATGGAAGTATTGTTTTATAAGTATTCCCCATGTTCTAACATTTAAGATACGTGGGAAGTGTGAACTTTGGGGACAAAGTTCTTTTAAGGGGGGTAGATTGAAATACCCCAAACCTAGGTATGTTGTTTAAATATTAAACCATGGTGTATTAAGACTAAAAAGTGTCTTAGAAACATTAGTAAGCAATTTAAACCATAGAAAACACAAATAATTACCTTAAGGTCAATATGGGCAAAAATGTGCTCTAAGCTTGGGGTAAGTTTGGTTAAGACCTAATAAGCTTACCAAGACTTTATTTATACACTAATGAACATATTAAACCAATTACCAAAGAAAACAAAGCTTGAAAACAAGTTAAAACACAAAATGTGCTTTAAGGAGTCTTAAAGCACATTTTTGAAAAAGTATCTTGTAAATGAGTTTTGAGTGGCTAAATGTCCATCATTACTCTTTAATTAACATGTGTACTAATTAGTATCACATTAGGAAGTCTAAATCAATGGGAAATCAAAAATTTCACAATTATGTGCCTTGTTTAGTGAATAGTAACTAAAATAAGCTAGTTTACAACATAAGTCAAATAAGTAATTTAATTGGTCAACTAAGACCAAAATACCCCTAAACATATTAAGGGGGCCGGTTTTCATGGTGGTGAGTCACCACTTATGCAAGTTTATTAAGTAAATAAAGGATGACTAATAGTTACTATTTGCTTTAACATATAAATATCTTCTAAAAGCAAACTCCAAACTCATTCTTTCTCATTTCCCTTGTTGAAATACCCCAAACTTATTAAACATGGATTAAATATCTAATCATATTAATTAAGGCCTAAACATGCCTTAAAAGTCAACTGAGAACAACAGTGGTCAACACAAAACAAGATGTTGCACCCTTTGACTGTTAAGGATAAACAAAATACCCAAATGAACTACTTAGGACCTAAAAATTTGTCCTAAGCATATTAACACATTACTAAACATATTATAACCGTTGGGCAACACTCCAACACAAAGAAAAAGCACTATCATGCTTCAAGGTCAAAAAGGGCAAAAATGTGCTCTAAGAAACCTTAAAGGTCTAATGACCTCTAAATGATATAAAATTGAATAACATGATCAAATATCATGTAAGGAACACAACAAAACCATTGTCAAAGAAAACAGAGCTCAGAAACACCTAGCGACACAAAATGTGCACTAAAACTCCTTAAAGCACGTTTTTGTGTAATTGCCTTCTAAATTGGTTTTAAATGAGGTAAAAGGTTATAAATACCTTTAAATATGATAAAATATCATATATATGATATTAGGAATTTAATTCCAGAAATTTACGAATTTTTACAAAGTTAATATTAAAATATTAATAAAACCCTAAAGTGGGGCCCGTTTGGGTCAGCATTGACTAAGTTGGTCAATGTTGACCATTGACCACGAAATGGACCTTATAAATCAGATTAATAAGGCTCCTAGACAGACCATGTGACAATACCCATGTGACAATTAAATATACACCTTACTTTTACATAAAATAACAAAAAAAAACAAATTTTACCTTATAAAATAAAAAGGTGGGCTCCACTTACCTTTCCCATGTGAGCCACCCGATTTGGAGCCTCCATTTGCTCCTCTTTTCCTTGTATTTCGGTGCTCCAAGCAAGAAGAAGACAAGGAGATGAGTCACCTTACAATAAATGAACTAAAGTAACATTATTTATCTCATTTTTTATTCAAATTGGCTCCAATCATACCCTACCTTTGTCAATCAAAGACGGCTGCCCCCTCTTCTTGTCTCCACCGAATTCCCCTTCAATTATCAGCATCAATCAAGCATTGATGAGTAATCAAAACAATAATGACCTAAATATTCAAAAAAATGACTTTAAGGCAATAAGTAGGTCATTCTCCTTCATCCTTCATCCTTCCTCTTCAGCCGAGGTTGCTCTGTCCTATCTCCCTTGGCTCCTCTCCCCGTAGGTAAGAGTTCCAAGCTCCATTGGAGAGATTCATGCTCTAGGTAAGCTCTTAAGGCATAAAAATGCCCATTTCTTCATCTTTCTTTCCTTTTTCGATTGATCTACACTCCAATCCACCTTTCTATACATCTATGTAGAGTGTTTTTGGAGGTTAAATGAAGAATCATCTCGGCCATAACAGATCTAGAGAAAAATTTCAAGTCTTGACCATTTAAGGTAAAAATGCTTTAAGCTCAATCTTTGATTCCCTTCAAGTTCGGCTGTGAAACTTCGTTCCTGCCTTGTTTCTTCTCCTTTACCTGTTTCAATCAGTTGGTTAGCCATTTGGAGCAAGGGTGGCCGAGATCCAAGAAAATACCCTCTTTTAAGGCATTTTTCAAGGTAAAACATAACAAGGTGCTTGTTGTGATCTCTATTTCCTATGTCAATATGGTATATCTAACACCTTGTGGTGTGTTTGATTCAGGCTGAAACCATCTTGAACTCTCCTTGTATTTTTAAGGTGATTTTTGCCTTAAATCTTCATTAAATTACTTCTTATGGTTAGATCTTTCTTGGAGACTAACTAGGCCTTGTTTGCTGTTTGAAAACAATGCAAGAGAAGCTTTGGAAATTTTATCTAAGGCTGGCCGAATTCAAACAAGGAATTATTTAAGCTAAATCAAGGTATAAATCACTTAAACATAACTTTGCTAAGTTTAAAATGTTCTAAGCTATTCTATATTAATTGCCGTGAGAGAACATGGTAATAAGGTCATTTTTGACCTTAAAATAATTAAAGAAATGGCTTAGTAAATTTATCTAAGTGTTAAGTAACATAAATGTCAAATTTAAGACATTATGTGGAATTTGGTAATTAATGGAAAGTGTGTGGTGAGGCCGAGAATTATAAGTATTTTGGGACATTTATGTGTAATTTATTTTGCAAGCCAATGTTTGTAATAAGGCCATGTATTTTAGGCCATTTTATTTATCATTTACAAGCTTTTAATTAAGTTTAAGAAGTATAAATGCATTACCGAAAATAAAAAAGGGGTATTAGGTGTAATTAAATTAAATTTGGGGGCTTTGAATAATAAGGCCGAAATTAGAGGTAAAAAAGGAGTTAAAAATAAGTTTATAAGATTTTTATAAAGTTTTGGGGTTAAATGGTGATTTCTAGAAAGTTTGGTGCAAACCGTAATTATTAGGAAATTAATGGTCAAGGAAATATTAAGGAGGTCATCATTGACCATATGCTAAGGTTTTGACCAAAATAAAATAAGTTAGATAACTTATTTAAGGTTTTATAATAAGTTATGTATTTAATGGTAATATTTTATAACATATGTGGTAAATATGTTATTACCAAAAATAAAAGGTGTACAATGGTATTTTAAACACCCATGGGCTATTAGGAATTTTTAGGAATTTATTGGGTTTGTTTTTGGAATTAAAATGAACTATTATTTATAATATATAGTTATTATGTCATTATGACACTTTGGAAAATATAGATGGTGGAATGGTAAATACCAAGAGTATATGGGTTTAAGGATTTTATAACCTTTGGTGAAATTTGGAGATTTTAGAATAATATAAGAGTACTTATTAAGATATGTGTATAATATAATGGTTTTTATGATATGGTAAAACTAGATGTTATAAATAGAGCCAAATGGCAATTATCGAATAGCACAAGGGCTGTTCGGAATTTACAAAAAATAACCATAGGTTTATACTCTTTTAAGTTAAATGTTATATTAAATGGTATATATAACATGGTAAAAGAAAGGGGTGATTTCATAAATAAAGGAAATTATGGTTAAGGAAAGTAAAAGGTTTAATCTATGCCTATGAGGCAATATACAATAGTTTTGTTAAAAACTATAGGTTATAAGTTAAAGGAAATAATAATATCATATCAATGGTATTAGTATTTTGGTATAACATTACATGATGTTATGTGGTCATGCAAAAAGGGAATTTAATAAATTCAAGGGCTATACCGAATTAATAAAATTGGAAAATGAATTTTAGACTATGGTCTACAATGTCATAAATGTTATGACAATGATATGGTTTAGATGGAATTAATATAAGGAAGGGTACTCACATAAAATAATGTGACAAACTATAAATAAATGGGATTTATAAACTAAGGTGTTATGGAATAAACCTTAGGGTTGTAATTATACAACATAAAATGTTACATGATATTAGGATAATAATCTTAATATAAGTTGTATATATAATACAACTGATGGGAATAATCATCTAATAAAAGATGATAAAATGTAACATAAAATATAAGAGTTTATGAAACTCATGAGAATTACCTACGTGGTAAAAATATATATACATACACAAGAATGATGTATATAAGGTGGATAATATATATATATATTTTTTGGTTGAAAACCATATGATTTAATGTGGTGGTTATTTAAAAAAAATATATAGTTACGAACTATAAGTTATGAATTTAGAATGCAATATAATATAAGAATGCATGATACATGCAACTATAGGTTACGTACTAGATGTGGATAAGATTAAAAGAAATAAGGAATTAAACTTAACAGTTGAAATAGTTTTGACGTACGCGTTTTAAGTAACAAAGCCGACTGTTTTAGAAAAACCTGTAACAAACAACTGTAGAAAACAGGGGTGAACTGTCGGGGTACTTATAATTCGGAAATACCGGATGTAGTTAGTCATGGAGACTGACTTATAGTTTTAATACCGTTTAGATTATACTTCTGACAAGGACGCTTGACAAGCTAGCGGACCTTGCTGATTCATACTCCACCGTAATATGAACAGGGTGAACGTATGTAAAGGGGTTTGATCCGAGTTGTCCTAAGGTTGTTCCTTGGGTCGGATTTGGTTGATATAACTTGTATGTTGTTTTAACAACCCTACCGCTAATACCGTCATTACTGTACAAATACTTACCTTCGCAGCGGATACTCCTTACACAACGGCGGGTGTACAATGCCGTTAGTCACCCATGTGACTAACCAGGCGAGTTACAATACTACATACTATCGGTCTGATGAATAAGAACATACCGAGTACTCTACACAATACAATACTTCCCCTTTGCATACTCGACCATAATACAATTACAACTTCAATACAATACTATACCGAGTACACTACCATCCTTAAGTTACCGATACAGTTTAAGCTTCCACATTCGCATTACATTACAAGTACCAATTCCTACTATACAACTACCCATGCTTACGTAGCAGCCCCCGTCCTACTCTCTCGAACGGTGATCAGCTTCGGGTACCTGCACACTAAAAACGGTCCCCCGAGGGGGTCAGCTTACGCTGCGCATGAAATTCGCATATACCGCGTGCTAACCGCGGTACGCCGACTACTTTGGGTCGGATATACATGGAGTTCATTTTACATGCACACATACATACAATTACTATACGATGCATTCTACAATGCTTACATACACATACAAGGTACAATACCTACTAAGGAAGACAATTCGATAATCGCTTGTTCGCATTAGTTACTTACTCATTACTCTTTCATTGCGTATCTCACTACTCTGTTCGTACTATGTTCGATATTCGCTACTCTACTCATACTCACTCCTTACTTGTTACTCGTTACTTTACTATTACATGCTTATCACTCCATGCTCATACCCTTACTCGTACACACTCCTTACTCCATACTCGTTATCATACTTGTACATACTCACTGCTCAATACTCTGTACTTACTCATACGTACTCATTACTCAGTACTTACTCTTACGTGCTCTATACTCAATACTCAGTACTTACTCATACATACTCAATACTCGGTACTCATTACATACTCATACTTACGCAGTACTCAATACTCATTACTTGGCCTCTGGGCGGAGTCATACACAAGACTCGCCACCGGGCCTACAATTCGAAGGCTATACACTTAGCTCCTCAAATATACAATTGTCCATTTCTACCGGACTACTCACATTCCCAACACTCCTCTCATGGAGTATCTTACAATCTTATGGATTAGCCTAGAAGCATCTCTCTTGATAACCTCCACTAGCTTAGGGAATTACTACCGTCTAGTATTCTCAGGTTTAAGGGTTTCCCCAACGTATTGAATACTCTCATGCTCGGGACATTACTTAAATCAGTCGGGTCCTCTCATAGTGGGTCGACTAGTTGCTAAGGGGTTTGGAGATCCCTCATCATTCTTTACTACTCTCATGGTTCAGTCTTGCACCAGGATTAATTCCTCTATTAGAGGTTACTTATATACTTCCACTACTTATTATTTGTGGATTATTCATTTCGGTTCTCCTACCGTTATCGGGAGGTTATTACTCCCTCCCTCCCTCACATTCTAGTGATTTCATTGGGTTGCGTTATCGTTTATTGATTCGATAGTTTAGTGCGTTGCTACGTTTCCATTAGTTCACACACTGTGACTCTTACTACGATCACTACACAACAAGACTCATCAATGAGTCGTACACGCACTAAAGGAAGCCACACAATCAATCAAGAAGGGTTAGCTCACACAACATACATCAAGAACTCAATGAAGGCAATAAATCATTTTCATGCTTTAGTCTTGATTAGCCGGCATACAGCACACAAATCAACGTAACTCGGTTAGCATACGGGGCATGAGAAAATCATACCTTTCACCGGGGTTAGCTTTTCCGTGTGTTCCCTCGTTCCTTGGTTCACACTTGTTCCACTGATAATGTTTCAAACATGTCATTAATACTATGCTCATACGGTACGTAAGAATACTATATTACTACTCCCGTACTTACCCCATTATCCCGGTATGCTTAGTTTACTCATGTCGTACTATGTCCTTACTCCCCATTAATTTCCTACACTTGTTTACACTTCTTAAGACCTTGACATCATTAATTAAGTACTAATTATCTTATGCTATCATTATCATTCACTTTACATACTTACTAATTCTTACTTATACAATTTCATTCTCATTCTTTACCTACTTCTCACTCTTACTCTAGCTTGTTTTTACTCCTAATGACCCTTAATTATCCTTAATTAGGTCTTAGGCATCTCATATACTCACTCCCAAACAATTCCTTAACTTTCAGCCCATTTAAAATCACTCTCGGGTGAATTTTGGTGTTGGTCCGGGACCTTGTCCAGGTCCTATGTCCCGGACCAACACTCAGCCTAACTCTCGAGCTAATTTCAATGGTGGTCCGGGACTTTACACAGACCCATAGTCCCGGACCATTCACGCTTTGCAGTCTCGAATTCATTTTCACTATGGTCCGGGACCTTATACCCAGACTAAGTCCCGGACCAAGCTTTAAGAGCAATTCTCGGCCATTTTACAAGGTGTGGTCCGGGACCTTATACAAGGCCTAGGTCCCGGACCATCTCTGGTCTGCTACGAAATGTGAATCCGTTCATGCTCTGTTTCATTCCTTTCTTTCTCTAATGATTCCCCATGGCTTCCACATTTAATCCCTCATGTTTCTAGCATGTTTTACAGCTTAGTTAGCATCTAACCTACCTTACTCCATCACCAAAATCAATTCTCTCATTCAACTGATAACTTACACATTCTCTGTCAATCAATTTTTTTTTGTTCTGTTGCAGCTCAACCGAGCTGCTACTGTTGTTTCTGTTTCTTTCTTTCTTTTCTCAAATGCTACCAACTTCTAAGTGATCCACTTTCCTCTCTAAATTTTGCCATGGAATCCCCTAAAACCTAAGGTTTCTACCGCATTGATTTGCTCACACACCAACACTCACTCAACCTGTTCAATATATGCATACATATGCTTCAGATTCATACTCACGGTTACTACAGCAGCTCATTCAATTATTTTGTTTCAATGGTTCTAACTCATTAATGCAGTCAATACCTTATACTCATTCACCCACGGTTACATTAGTTTTATATTTGCGCAAAGCAACATTTTTATCCCTACGTATACATTTACACCAAATCTGTACAGAGGTATTTATTACCTTGAGTTTCTTGCTTCTCTTCCTTTCTCTTCTTCTTCCTTCCTTGCTCTCCTCTTCTTCTTATTCTATTTCTTTGCTTCTCAGCCCCTCTCTTGCAATGCCAAACGGCTGACAATGGAACAATGGCTCAACGTGGGTTTTTTGTAACCGAACATGGAAGATGGAAAAGAGAGGGTTTTGAGTTCTTTTCTCACCTCAGAACTTGAAGAAGGAGATGGGGCCTTCAACGGTGACTCTCAAGCTCTAAAAGCCATTGTACCCATAAATATGAAGTTGGTTGTTTTTGGATTTCGAAAGGTGGAGATTGTTCTCCTAAATGAGAGGATTCCAGCGATACAAATTTCGTAGTTTTTGGTGGAGGTTTGAGAGGTTAACAAGAGGGGAGAAGATGGGACTCTTGTTGGGTCTTCAAAATCGCCATAGAAGATGTCTTGGGGAAGAAGAGAATTCTGAGGGAGTGCAGTACGTGAGAAATTAAGAGAATAGAGGAGAGAGAGTGTAGTAGGTAGTGTGGGTGTGTACTTTTGTGATTTTTTTTTGTTTATTAATTGGTTAAGGCATGTGAGATTGGAAGGAGGGGCCAAATCGGCTGCACCCTATCCCATACAGATTTTTGAGTTTTCATTTTGCAAAAGTAGACACACAAGCTTTACTTATTTACACTCTCATCCCACAACTTCCCGTTTTTGCACTATTCACTCACCGGTACCCGTTTTTCGGAATTTTCTCGTTTAATTAATTTTATTGGTTCTAGACCTTCATTAATATTTATTAATGACTATTTAATTTACTATAATTATTACAGGTCTATTTAACCCGTTTAAAATCATGTTTTCTCGGTTTCCTCGAATAACGCGCTTTAGAATTCGTTTGTGTTCTTATTCCGTTTTAAGGATCCGTTTTCTTCGGGAATCGTTCCCGTACATCGATTGGGCATGAATAAGCCTTAAGAATCCTTGTAATACTCTAACCGAGGTCTCGTACCTCCTATGGTTATATAACGCTTATTGTAGCATTTTTCGTTTCTAAAGCGTTTACTCACTTCTTTTGGATTTATTTTCCTTACCAAAACTTACTTAGGCACTATTAGGCCCTTAAATACCATATTAAAATAATCTAATCACCATATTTAAGTTCGGGGTATTTCAGTTATGTGTCTCTGGTTGTCTTTGAGGGCTTCCTCAGTTCAGGCTTCTGTGTGATCTGTGATAAGATTGTTTGTCTGAATTGTGTATTTATAGCTGCTTATTATTTACTGTTGTTGAGTTAACAGTATTGGTTCGTATATATGAACCTATATATATAAACGAACTAGCGGCTATGGTAACTTAATATCTATTGGTTGTGTACGGTAATTTACCGAATATTTATGTGACATACTGTACTACAGATGTCTGGTGGAACTAGGGGGCGTGGTACTGGTAGAGGTGGAGGCGGTGACCCCGGCATTCCAGGAGTTGCTGAGATGGTTGCAGCCGTTCTTGCACAGCTGGGTACTCAGATAGGAGGAGCACCAGCCCACCCGCCACAGCCCAGGGAAACGAACTGGCTGAAGTCAGATACAGAGACCCGACCACCTACATATTCTGGGGAACCAGACCCGTAGCTCTGGAGTGTTACATTGTTGAACATGAGAAAACATTTGAAGCTTTACAGGTACCAGACGACAAGAAGGTCGCCATTGCTGCTTTCCATCTGAAGGATGCACCCAGCACTTGGTGGAGGTTGGTCAAGGACCATCACCTGGCTACGCCCGACTTTTCATGGGCTGCCGTTGTCGAGTTGCTGAGAGGGAAGTACTACCCAGCACATCTCAAACAGAAGAAGCGCCAGGAGTCCGAGACACTGACCCAAGGAGGTCTGACCGTGGATGAGTATTACGCTCGATTCATTGGTGTTGTGCAAAGTAGTGGTGAGACTACTCTGCTAACTATGGGCAGTGATCCCAATCATTGTAGTACAACAAGGTCGTATCCACAGGGACTTCGTAACTATCTAGCTAATTATAAGCTTAGTAAATGTGCAGGAAGATATATACAAAAGTGCATAAATGTAAACTGGGGTTTTTGGGATTTTAGTTGATAGATGGAAAATAAAGGAAAGCAATAAAACTAGACTAACTAATCTAGGATAGGTGTAGCTCGGGATGGATATTTGCACCCAACTTCCCTTTACTACCAATGGTCAACCCTCGAACTCATGGCTAAACAACAGGAACGCCAAATTAACTAATAGCCTAATCAAGGTCTACTAATCCTAACCAATAGAATGGAACCTGGCGGATCTTCCAAGTACCTAGTCAATTGATAGCATTAAGCACAATTTCCCCTTAAGTTGCAGTGTAATCCAATCTCGAAATCATCGATATTAGAGTACGCTGTTCTAGTCCCCGACGGTCCAGATTTCTATCTCAGAATCACATGTTGACAGAAATCCACAAGAATGCTCAACTAATCGGTAGGCCAAACCAACCAGTTTAACACATAGATAACAAATTGGGCAAAACCCTTAACAAATCCCCAAATCATGGGTGACAAGTTTAAGAGCCACAAACACACAATTATTATCAGTACTAAGAACAAGAACTAAAATAAAACCATAATGAGTTCAAGAATCTACAATGGAGTATAGGGATTTTGGGGCAAAATCCCCAATCCCTAGCTACAAAGAGACTACACAACCATTAAGGAACAAAATGAGAGAAGGGAGAAGAAATAGCCATGGAGGTTGAAGAAGAGCTTCAATGGAGGTGAGTCTTCTCCTCCTTTCCTTCTTCTTCTCCTTTCCTTTCTTTCTTCTTCTTCTTCTTCTTCCCTCTTTTCTCTTGTTTTTCCGTCGTTTTTCTGGTCTGAGTCGCTTCCCCCCTCTCTCCCTCTTTTTCTCCTTTTAAAAAGGCAGATTTGGGCAAAATCCGCGACCGACCGACCCAGGTGGGTCGGTCGAGTCCAGAAGCAATTTCGGGGCCGGAAATCACGTTTTTAAGTCCGACCGACCCCCCTGGGTCGGTCCTAGGGTCGGTCGGGTCCAGAAGCACTTTCGGCTCCTGGAATGAGCATTTCTGGGCTCCGGCATCATCCGACCGACCCACTCTGGGTCGGTCCTGTGGGTCGGTCCTGTGGAGGCTAACTTCAAAATGCTGTATCTTCTTCATTTTAGCTCCGATTTTGGATCCGTTTGCGCCCACACGTTTGTCTTTTCGTCTACTTTACTCCTATCTTGGTTATTCCTCCTGTTTAAAACAATAAATGTGTAAGACACCAATGAAACATAAACTAGAGGAAAACAAGCCAGAGTGGAGAAATGAGCATGAAAAGTGTTTGATTAAACATATGAAATACACCTCTAAAACATGCTCATTTGGACACTTATCACACCCCCCACTTACCTTTTTGCTTGTCCTCAAGCAAAATCAAGCCCCCAGGTAAGTAAGGAATGCTCAAGACTAACAAATACTAACATGAATTGTAGGATAAGAAGAAGCAAAAAAGTGATTAAAACCTTTAAGGAGTGTGAACCATCTCTTATTTGTGGCATGGGTGTGCTTAGGGGAAAAACTAAAACTAGAGTTTCGGGGTATGATCCGGAGTGCTTCAAAGTTCTAAAGATTAGGTAACTTGGAGAGCTTTTACCATGGCCAACTTCTCTTAAGAATGGGCATTGAGAAGAAAACAAAAGGACAAATAGATTTATGCATTTGTTTCACTTTTGCATAAGAGATGAGGAGATAAAATTTTGGCATCAAGCCTTTGCATTTAAGAACACTCAATTCTCATTATTGGTTACCAATGGCGTCTCACAGTCCCTTAAAGGATTTTCACGAAGAAGCACCCTTAGCAATCCCTAAGAAAGAAGACAGAAGGAACCCTAAAGCAATAAAAATCCAACCATACAAGATCACTTGGCCACACCGCATGTAAAATGCTCCTCAAAGGCAATCAAAATGAAAAATTTAAGCATTTATCCCACAATTCATAACAGTATTTGTTCTTAATGAAACAACTCACAACACAAGGGTCCAAGTTTTTTATTTTGGACAATCGCTAGATAAGTATGAATTATTAAGCATTTAAGCACACAATTCACCGAAAAGGTCACTCCCCCACACTTAAATTGAACAATGTCCCCATTGTTCACCAATCAAAACCGGGGAAGATTCCAGAAGACCTTTGCGGGAAGCAGACAAAAGGAAAATCACACGGGACACAAACAAACAGTATAGCACAGAAGCTATCCCCAAATTTGCAGATTCAAAATTAGAGAAGAGAGAACGAAAACTAAAAGGAACTAGTACTCCTCTGAGATTGCTATTGCTATCATTTTGTAGAACTCCCTCACACTTGAGCTTCAGCCTCAAGTAGCGTAGCTTGGTTGCGGTGTGGACTTGAAGTTGCACCTGCATAAAACACTAGAAGCAACCAAACTACAACTGGAGTGAAGGGTTAGCAAAAACAAAACCAAAGAAGAACGAAAACAAAAACAGGAAATAAAAATAGTGGAGTCGTTGTGGGCAAATATTAAAGGAAGGGTGAAACGAGTACTCCCCGATAAGATGCGGATGGAAGATAGGGTGCCCGCACAATTGCTAGTGGAAGGGGTCGTTGAGGTGCTAGATGAAGGTCCTCTTAGAAAATTTCGCCAGAGGTTCCTTTGTAATTGTTCCTAATTCCATCCCTTTTTTAGAGGGGCTCACCTGTTTCCAAAATATTCACCACACAGACGCCACCAATTGGGCGTAAAAGGGCAAGTCCAAAGAATGCCAAAATAGCCCATTATTGAAAACAATGAAAAATCTAAACTAACGGAATTTAAAAGACAAGACACGAAATGAAATCCGGGTTGCCTCCCGGTAAGCGGCCCTTCTTTAAGGTCTTTGGCTAGACCATACCACCGTGAAGTCATCCGGGATCGAATATGAACATTGAAGTCGGCTTCAACGGGTTGGTTGGGCGGGCATCATCTAGCAATGAAGAACGACCCGGATCAAAGGAAATGTGGCCTCAACACTTAGGGTTTGAAAGTGTAAACTCCACCGATCGTTCATCAGGTGGAAGTGTTGAGGTGGGTGATCCTTGGTACGAGGATCAAACTGTGGTGGAGCCTCCTCTTCAAATTCAAGGATGTAAACATCCTTATCTTCAGTGAGCGGTGCAGGGGAGAACTCCGGAGCGGACTTTTTCTTCAATCTTTGGTCCCGGATCAAATGGGAAGGTGGCCTCCACACTTAGAGGGTGGACTTTATGCTTCCACCTTGCATCATTGTTGCACGGGTGGGGGAGGCCCTGATCCTCCAGGTGAAGATCAAAGTTGGGTGGCTCCTCCTCCTCAGTTTCATGGATGTAGACATCCTCGTCTTTGGGGTGAGGCTCATAGGAAGAGCCTTGATGGAAATCAACTTCAGAGGGAGGTGGCTCCTTCAAGTTGATTGTAGAACTCTCCTCTGATGACTCGGAGGGAGGCGGTGTCTCCTCCTCTTCAAACTTGAGGATGTGATCATCCTTATTGTATTGATGAACAAGGGAGGGGGAGACAACTTGGTGGTTGACTTCAGAGGGAGGAAACTCCATGAGGTCAAAGTAGAAACTCTCTTCTGACGAGTTGTCTTCATAATCAAGCTGGTGGCTGCTTGGCGGTGGAGTTTTTGATTCACTCAAGGGAGGAGAGAGAGGGCAACTCAAGTCTTCAGAAGGTTGCTTCACCTCTTGAATTGTTTCGCTCTTAAGTTGTTGCACAATTTGATCTAGCCGAGCTTGAACATTCATGATGATGGTGCTTTGCTCAACTAACATTGACTCTGCTGCTTGGTGCGTAAACTTGATGGAAGTGGTGAAAATCCTCCATGAGAGCCTCCAATCTTGACATTGAAACCGGACATTGAGAATGCTCATGGTCTCCTCCACATTCTTGGCATACAATCCATGGGTTAGCGACTTGTGTAAACTCATGATAGTCCTCCAATCCGGTTGGTCTACTCTCATCTCGTTGGTATCTTGAGATAAAATCTGTCATCATGTCCTCCAACTTAGAGCTTCCAACCTGACATTGAGAACTGTCATGGTTTCCTTCGCATATCTCACCCTCAAACCATTGATTGTAGTTTTCTTGGCCATAAGAGTAGCCATTCCACCTCCAGCTGAATCATAATAACCATCCATCAGCTTAAAGTTCCTACAAAGAAAAGAAAAATTTATACACAAAAGGGAAAATAGGGAAATGAAAAAATATGCACTGAAACTAAAAAGATAATTAACCAGATAGTTGGACCGAAGTCCCCGGCAACGGCGCCAAAAACTTGTTGTGCAAAGTAGTGGTGAGACTACTCTGCTAACTATGGGCAGTGAACCCAATCATTGTAGTACAACAAGGTCGTATCCACAGGGACTTCGTAACTATCTAGCTAATTATAGCTTAGTAAATGTGCAGGAAGATATATACAAAAGTGCATAAATGTAAACTGGGGTTTTTGGGATTTTAGTTGATAGATGGAAAATAAAGGAAAGCAATAAAACTAGACAAACTAATCTAGGATAGGTGTAGCTCGGGATGGATATTTGCACCCAACTTCCCTTTACTACCAATGGTCAACCCTCGAACTCATGGCTAACAACAGGAACGCCAAATTAACTAATAGCCTAATCAAGGTCTACTAATCCTAACCAACAGAATGGAACCTGGCGGATCTTCCAAGTACCTAGTGAATTGATAGCATTAAGCACAATTTCCCCTTAAGTTGCAGTGTAATCCAATCTCGAAATCATCGATATTAGAGTACGCTGTTCTAGTCCCCGACGGTCCAGATTTCTATCTCAGAATCACATGTTGACAGAAATCCCACAAGAATGCTCAACTAATCGGTAGGCCAAACCAACCAGTTTAACACATAGATAACAATTGGGCAAAACCCTTAACAAATCCCCAAATCATGGGTGACAAGTTTAAGAGCCACAAACACACCAATTATTATCAGTACTAAGAACAAAACTAAAATAAAACCATAAATGAGTTCAAGAATCTACAATGGAGTATAGGGATTTTGGGGCAAAATCCCCAATCCCTAGCTACAAAGAGACTACACAACCATTAAGGAACAAAAATGAGAGAAGGGAGCAGAAATAGCCATGGGAGGTTGAAGAAGAGCTTCAATGGAGGTGAGTCTTCTCCTCCTTTCCTTCTTCTTCTTCCTTTCCTTTCTTCTTCTTCTTCTTCTTCCCTCTTTTCTCTTGTTTTTTCGTCGTTTTTCTGGTCTGAGTCGCTTCCCCCTCTCCTTCTCTCTTTCTCCTTCTCTTTTAAAAAGGCAGATTTGGGCAAAATCTACGACCGACCGACCCACCCTGGGTCGGTCCCGTGGGTCGGTCGAGTCCAGAAGCAATTTCGGGGGCCGGAAATCACGTTTTTAAGTCCGACCGACCCACCCTGGGTCGGTCCTAGGGTCGGTCGGGTCCAGAGGCACTTTCGGCTCCTGGAACGAGCATTTCTGGGCTCCGGCATCATCCGACCGACCCACTCTGGGTCGGTCCTGTGGGTCGGTCCTGTGGGCAGGCTAACTTCAAAATGTTGTATCTTCTTCATTTAGCTCCGATTTTGGATCCGTTTGCGCCCACACGTTTGTCTTTTCGTCTACTTTACTCCTATCTTGGTTATTCCTCCTGTTTAAACAAAATGTGTAAGACACCAATGAAACATAAAACTAGAGGAAAACAAGCCAGAGTGGAGAAATGAGCATGAAAAGTGTTGATTAAACAATGAAATACACCTCTAAAACATGCTCATTTGGACACTCATCAATTGGTCAGCTGGACTTCATTCCCGGTGTGGATTACTCAGAGACCGTGAAGGTCGAGAAGTTCCGGAGAGGACTATTATTTCGCATTCAGATGGCGATGGGTGCTACCCTCTACACTACCATCCAGGTACCAACATGAAAGCCATAAGATTCTTTACTTACTACATTACCAATTAACTTTGTGAGAACTTACCAAGGAGATTCCAGGAGTGTTATGAGGCTGCCTCGAGGACGGAGCTAATGCTCCAGACTCGGGAAGAGACTCTAGGGGCAAAGAAAAGGAAGAACCCTGAGGAAGAGTCTGAGGGTGGAGGAGCGTCTTCAGGCGATAGCCAGAAAAAGGGAAAGTAAGGACTTATCCCACTCTAAATTGTTTACCATACTAAATATCTTATAAATACTGACCCGAAACATTTAAACAGGAAGTTTTTCCAAAAGAAAGGGCAACAAGGTCACAAGGGAAAGAAAGGGAAAGAGCCGTCCTGCAGTTGACCGGCCCAGCTATTGATGCTAAGCCTCTGAGATCTGCACCTCCTAAGGGTGAGAACACCTACCTCATAAAGTCAAATGCAATCTTAACCTTTATACCACCAGATTTTAACTTAAACTTTAATACAATCATCAGGCACCGGACAGCCCCAGCGCCATTTTTACTGTAAGCGTTGTGGGAAGGACCACCCAGGGGTCGACTGCGAAGGCCGCAAAGTCGAATGTCGGTGCTGCCACAAAGAAGGCCATAGGGAATTTGAATGCTGGATGAACCCAGAGAGCCGTAATTACAGGCCACCAAAGAATACTCAGAAGACCTCACTGGAGGATCTGGAGTACCACGAGGCGGTCAGGATGGCCAGACATCTACTGATGCTGGAGCCCAGAAGGGCAAGGGAGTAGATAGGGCATGTAGTACCCTAACTCCATGAGACCGCTGGTGGAAGACTTTTACTTACTATGTTGTGTGCTTACTTTGAATGTTAGAAGGAGCTATGTTATAAGTATGTGGGAGTGTGTCATTGACCACTCGCCTTTTGTGTAAGACTTTGGGATTAGTTGTGTGTACTCAGTACCAATAAGCTTTGAACCTTGAAGGATATATATATGAACAGGATGTTAAGGCTTACATTATCATGTAGCCCATACTCGATGACACAGAGTCAATGAGACCGGGAATTACTGAACCAGAATTTCCACCTGCATGGCGCACTTGCTATTGCAAGCGCTATGACAGTAAACCACTGAAATTTCCATCTGCCTTGCGCACTTGCTACAGCAAGTGCAGCGACAGTGACAGAACAGTAACAGCTACTGCAAATGCAACTGCAACAACTACTACTTTTTTAACCTTTTATAAAAAAAACTGGTTTTTTTTTCAAACTTTTTCATTCAAACCTGGAGATTAGAAACCTATGCAATTTGGAAGGACCGATAGTCCAACCACTGCAACTGGACACATTATACAGCCACTATGACTGTAAAAAAAAAAACACACACCAGTTTAAACGTTGAGGAAGTTTCAGACAGAGCTACTAGCCAAATACCATCGGAGTATACTTGCATTTAATGCTAATCACTACTAGTGACACATGTTTAGTCCTTATGGACAAGCATACCCTTTGTAGATGCACCACCGTCAGTGAGGATGGTTGGGAAGTGAAGAGCCAAGTTGCTCAAGCTATTATGCAATCTGCAATACATCCAATTACATGGATGAGGGGACGAATATGAACTATGGATGAGATATGAAAAAAAACAGGGAGAAAAGGAATATGTGTTGTACTCAAGAGATAAAAAAAGGGAGAAACGAGTTTGCTAAATATAGCACAGATCTTACTTACACCGAGCTGAATAACGCCGATTTATGACCCGAATTACCACTGATGCCACCGGGGCAATAACATGAACTGTTAGACAAAAAAAAAGACAAAAAAAGAAAAAAAAGAGAAGAAGAAGAAGAAGAAGAGAAAAGGAAAAAAAAAAGGATATCCATCAAGGGGAGATTGACAAAAGAATACTTCACCACAACCGTGTGACAGACATTACCAGTTTACTAAACGAGACATGGGACGACCGCACTCCGATAGGAGCATGTGGGCCTGACAGACTTATTTATAAGTTAGTCGGGTAAGTAGTAATGTATCAGTACGGTACCCCATGCAAGTAGACAAGTAGTGTTAGGAACACGAGAAGTAGTCAACTCCATTCTACGGACAGTAAGACGGATTACCTCGAAGATGGACGAGAAGAGCCGCAGTTAAACCAACGGGCTAAAGAAATCAAGAATTTTCAACAGAGAACAGTGGACGGTATACAGAGAAGACAAGGAAACAGTTCAAGGACAGGAACCCAAAAAAAAAGAAACAGGAAAACCCATTATGGACGAATAATATGTAGAAGCCTCATAAGGATCAAGCAAATGCTTGCAATCCAGAGGAAATCTACCAGATGATATGGACATAAACGCGTGATTACGCAAAGAGAAAAGATAAAGCTATATGATAGCAGATACCTTAAGCAAGGAACAGTGGATTTGGAATGTACCACTCACAGGATAATTCGCACATCTTTTCTGCTTGACTCATTGGATATTAGCTGTTGAGCGTTTACGCCTCTGCACTCTGTATGACTGAGTGTTTTGGTATTGCACTCGTGCAGTTATTAATCTAGTGGGAATGCAGAAAGATAAAGTGGATATCAACACGAGTGTGTATTAAAAAAAAGAAGAGGAACTACAACAGTGTGTCACTCCGGAACAAATACCAGGAGACATGGATGACAAACATCATCTTTGTGGACATTTAGGCTGGTACGTCTTAGTATTACAAAGACAAGTGCAAAGAGCACTAAGTACTAACAATAGCCAATGTCATATTACATCTCAACTGAATGTCAGTGAGAGAAGACACACGCATGTATGCGAGTTATCCAAACAAGTGGATTCACAGCAATGGAAAAAAAAGAGGCAAATTGAGCCTGTGTTCATGGGTCTGCACCTCATACGGAGCGAGTGGGCCCATTAGAATGAATTGGGAGAGAGCACAAATTGTTTAGTGCCACATCCCTTACGAATTGTAGAGCCCAGAAGGGCTAGAGTCATACCCGTCTCTCTGATATGAGGATAATCCACGAGTTGGAGAACTCTTTGAGAGCCAAGTATCCAGCGCTCCTTGTTGAGCGGCTGTTGTATACTTGTGGGGTACGGGGGCGTAACCCTTTTTAAGGGGGTAGAGCCTCTGGCTGTGCACATGTGTGCACTAAGTTTTGTTTGTTTAGTATGCATTGCATACAAAGAATTGGTGGTGTGCGGGGCATACGAGGTTTGTGTGGTTAGTATGTGAATTATTTCGTATGCATGGCATACAGTGAATTGGTTTGTTTGTGTGTGATGTACACTTGTATGTACGTATCTTACGAGATACCTGTATGAATGTTGTGTTTACACCAGGTGTGTAACACCTTGCTTATGCTATTTGTGATATGTATTCATATTGCTTTATAGAATGATTACATATGGTATCGCCTAGATACGAAATGAATCATTAGATATGGAATGTGGAACAATGGAACGTTATGGACACCTCAGGAAGGTTGTCAGGACTTGTAGAACTGATAGGAAATATGATGTGATGGATCACCTATATCCATATATGATTGAACTAACGCCACAACGTGATGGCTATGTGCTGTATAAGCGCAATACGATGTATGTAAATGATATATCACATAGATATACATTATGGGAATAATGGGTAGTTATACATTTATATACTTACCTATTTGATTAAGAGACTTCGGGACGAAGTCTTTTTAAGGGGGGTAGATTGAAATACCCCAAACTTATTAAACATGGATTAAATATCTAATCATATTAATTAAGGCCTAAACATGCCTTAAAAGTCAACTGAGAACAACAGTGGTCAACACAAAACAAGATGTTGCACCCTTTGACTGTTAAGGATAAACAAAATACCCAAATGAACTACTTAGGACCTAAAAATTTGTCCTAAGCATATTAACACATTACTAAACATATTATAACCGTTGGGCAACACTCCAACACAAAGAAAAAGCACTTTCATGCTTCAAGGTCAAAAAGGGCAAAAATGTGCTCTAAGAAACCTTAAAGGTCTAATGACCTCTAAATGATATAAAATTGAATACCATGATCAAATATCATGTAAGGAACACAACAAAACCGTTGTCAAAGAAAGAGCTCAGAAACACCTGGCGACACAAAATGTGCACTAAAACTCCTTAAAGCACGTTTTTGTGTAATTGCCTTCTAAATTGGTTTTAAATGAGCTAAAAGGTTATAAATACCTTTAAATATGATAAAATATCATATTATATGATATTAGGAATTTAATTCCAGAAATTTACGAATTTTTACAAAGTTAATATTAAAATATTAATAAAACCCTAAAGTGGGGCCCGTTTGGGTCAACATTGACTAAGTTGGTCAATGTTGACCATTGACCACGAAATGGACCTTATAAATCAGATTAATAAGGCTCCTAGACAGACCATGTGACAATACCCATGTGACAATTAAATATACACCTTACTTTTACATAAAATAACAAAAAAAAACTTTACCTTATAAAACAAAAAGGTGGGCTCCACTTACCTTTCCCATGTGAGCCAGCCGATTTGGAGCCTCCATTTGCTCCTCTTTTCCCTTGTATTTCGGTGCTCCAAGCAAGAAGAAGACAAGGGAGATGAGTCACCTTACAATAAATGAACTAAAGTAACATTATTTATCTCATTTTTATTCAAATTGGCTCCAATCATACCCTACCTTTGTCAATCAAGGACGGCTGCCCCCTCTTCTTGTCTCCACCGAATTCCCCTTCAATTAGCATCAATCAAGCATTGATGAGTCATCAAAACAATAATGACCTAAAATATTCAAAAAAATGACTTTAAGGCAATATTAGGTCATTCTCCTTCATCCTTCCTCTTCAGCCGAGGTTGCTCTGTCCTTGAGCTCCCTTTGGCTCCTCTCCACCGTAGGTAAGAGTTCCAAGCTCCATTGGAGAGAGTTCATGCTCTAGGTAAGCTCTTAAGGCATAAAAATGCCCATTTTCTTCATCTTTCTTTCCTTTTTCGATTGATCTACACTCCAACCTTTTCTATACATCTATGTAGAGTGTTTTGGAGGTTAAATGAAGAATCATTCTCGGCCATAACAAGATCTAAGGAGAAAATTTCAAGTCTTGACCATTTAAGGTAAAAATGTGCTTTAAGCTCATATCTTTTGATTCCCTTCAAGTTCGGCTGTGAAACTTTGTTCCTAGCCTTATTTTCTTCTCCTTTACATGTTCAATCAGTTGGTTAGCCATTTGGAGCAAGGGTGGCCGAGATCCAAAGGAAATACCCTCTTTTAAGGCATTTTTCCAAGGTAAAACCTAATAACAAGGTAGCTTGTTGTGATCTAGCTATTTCCTATGTCAATATGGTAGATCTAACACCTTGTGGTGTGTTTGATTCAGGCCGAAACCATCTTGAACTCTCCTTGCATTTTTAAGGTGATTTTTGCCTTAAATCTTACATTAAATTACTTCTTATGGTTAGATCTTTCTTGGAGACTAACTAGGCCTTGTTTGCTGTTTGAAAACATGCAAGAGAAGCTTTGGAAATTTTATCTAAGGCTGGCCGAATTCAAACAAGGAATTATTCAAGCTAAATCAAGGTATAAATCACTTAAACATTAACTTTGCTAAGTTAAAATGTTCTAAGCTAATTCTATATTAATTGCCGTGAGAGAACATGGTAATAAGGTCATTTTTGACCTTAAAATGTTTAAAGAAATGGCTTAGTAAATTTATCTAAGTGATTAAGTAACATAAATGTCAAATTTAAGACATTATGTGGAAGTTTGGTAATTAAATGGAAAGTGTGTGGTGAGGCCGAGAATTATAAGTATTTTTGGGACATTTATGTGTAATTTTTTTGCAAGCCAATGTTTGTAATAAGGCCATTATTTTAGGCCATTTTATTTATGCATTTACAAGCTTTTAATTAAGTTTAAGTAGTATAAATGCATTACCGAAATAAAAATGGGGTATTAGGTGTAATTAAATTAAATTTGGGGGCTTTAGAATAATAAGGCCGAAAATTAGAGGTAAAAAGGAGTTAAAATAAAGTTTATAAGATTTTTAAAAGTTTTGTGGGGTTAAATGGTGATTTCTAGAAAGTTTGGGTGCAAACCGAATTATAGGAATTAATGGTCAAGGAAATATTAAGGAGGTCAACATTGACCATATGCTAGGTTTTGACCAAAATAATAAGTTAGATAACTTATTTAAGGTTTTATAATAAGTTATGTATTTAATGGTAATATTTTATAACATATGTGGTAAATATGTTATTACCAAAAATAAAAGGTGTACAATGGTATTTTAAACACCCATGGGCTATTAGGAATTTATTGGGTTGTTTTTGGAATTAAAATGAACTATATATGTATAATATATAGTTATTATGTCATTATGACACTTTGGAGAAATAGATGGTGGAATGGTAAATACCAAGAGTATATGGGTTTATAAGGATATTTATAACCCTTTGGTGAAATTTGGAGATTTTTAGAATAATATAAGAGTACTTATTAAGATATGTGTATAATATAGGTTTTTATGATATGGTAAAACTATATGTTATAAATAGGGCCAAATGGCAATTATAGAATAGCACAAGGGCTGTTCGGAATTTACAAAAAATAACCATAGGTTATACTCTTTTATAAGTTAGAAATGTTATATTAAATGGTATATAACATGGTAAAGGGGTGATTTCTAAATAAAGGAAATTATGGTTTAAGGAAAAGTATAAGGTTTAATATATGCCTATGAGGCAATATACAATAGTTTTGTATAAAAACTATAGGTTATAAGTTAAAGGAAATAAAAATATCATATCAAATGGTATTAGTATTTTGGTATAACATTACATGATGTTATGTGGTCAAAAAGGGAATTTAAATAAATTCAAGGGCTATACCGAATTAATAAGAATTGGAAAATGAATTTTAGACTATGGTCTACAATGTCATAAATGTTATGACAATGATATGGTTTAGATGGAATTAATATAAGGAAGGGTACTCACATAAAATAATGTGACAAACTATAAATAAATGGGATTTATAAACTAAGGTGTTTATGGAATAAACCTTAGGGTTGTAATTATACAACATAAAATGTTACATGATATTAGGATAATAATCTTAATATAAGTTGTATAATATAATACAACTGATGGGAATAATCATCTAATAAAGATGATAAAATGTAACATAAAATATAAGAGTTTATGAAACTCATGAGAATTACCTACGTGGTAAATATATACATACACAAGAATGATGTATATAAGGTGGATATATATATATTATTGGTTGAAAACCATATGATTTAATGGTGGTGGTTATTTAAAAAAAAATAAATTAGTTATGAACTATAAGTTATGAATTTTAGAATGCAATATAATATAAGAATGCATGCATACATGCAACTATAGGTTACGTACTAGATGTGGATAAGATTAAAAGAAATATAAGGAATTAAACTTAACAGTTGAAATAGTTTTGACGTACGCGTTTTAAGTAACAAAGCCGACTGTTTTAGAAAACCTGTAACAAACAACTGTAGAAAACAGGGGTGAACTGTCGGGGTTACTTATATTCGGAAATACCGGATGTAGTTAGTCATGGAGACTGACTTATAGTTTTAATACCGTTTAGATTATACTTCTGACAAGGACGCTTGACAAGCTAGCGGACCTTGCTGATTCATACTCCACCGTAATACGAACAGGGTGAACGGTATGTAAAGGGGTTTGATCCGAGTTGTCCTAAGGTTGTTCCTTGGGCTCGGATTTGGTTGATATAACTTGTATGTTGTTATGTGTCTCTGTTGTCTCTGAGGGCTTCCTCAGTTCAGACTTCTGTGTGATCTGTGATAAGATTGTTTGTCTGAATTGTGTAATTTATAGCTGCTTATTATTTACTGTTGTTGAGTTAACAGTATTGGTTCGTATATATGAACCATATATATAAAACGAACTAGCGGCTATGGTGCTATCTTATATGAAATATAAGGAACGTAAGTAAAACGTTGTAGCACTATGATAATAACACATACATATTATCTGAGACTTTTGTACGGAGCATTGGCCTTTTCTATACGCCGCTCTCGTATCTAACACTGGATCCCGAGTTTACAACTCCGGATTGGACTAATGACCTTAGTCTGCTGTGTTAGAAAATTTGGTAATGCGATGCGATGGTATAATTAATTAATTAATGGAATGGAAGTAAAGCCAAGAGGATGTGGCTCTTGGTGCGCGCTGTGATCACAAAAACAATACCAGGATGTCCGCGTACGGGTCCGTAAGTATCAAGAAAATTTCCCGTGAGCTAGAATGGCTCGTTGGTCGGAGACTCTACCGTTGGAGTGGCTACTGCCGTGGGTGACCCGCCATAATATATGGGTAACTAGAGACATGTCGTTTTAACGAGACATTGTCACTAGGTATAACTGAACAACTAAAACAATTGAGACTTATACAGTGGCGAACAATACCATGGACGAGACTTAATACTTGTTTATTATTCTCGTTGTTTCGCTTTGTTGTTCATTGGTTATACTTGTGGTTATTTTATTGTGTGTTGATGGTTGGATGGAGCCTACAAGGCTAAGGTAAATCAAATATGAAAACTGTACGCTACGGCGAATGTACATTGTACATTATATTGTTATTACTCGATACGTTCGATATATAAATGTTGTATGGAATATTAAATGAATGTTTGGATATTTGGATGGATGATTAACGTTTATGAATATTTGGATGGATGGTTATGTATATTATACATTTATGCTACAGTATTGTTTATAACTGTAAAATGGAAAGGCATAAAACCAATCTAATAATAAGATGGTTAAAATGACAAGTGACCATTAGGGTCCAGGCCCGGCATACTCAGCGTCTATCGCTGATACTACACCATTACAGGTTGTTGATCATTGTCGGAGCTGAAGAGCAGGAACAGGGTAATTGGAGTTATACTTTTGTTACCACACATGGAGATGTTGTATAGCGACGAGGATGGTGAATTGTGTTATGGTAAGGTTGTGATATTCAGGTTTGGGTAGACGCTCACTTGTCGATGTTTATGATTTATGGATTTAGTATGATGTATAGGAGTTTCTCGTTATCACTGCGGTTAGCAGTTTATTTGTATTGGAAGTTGGATGTAGTTTGGCTGCGTTGCTCGCATGGGCGAGTAACGGCCGGTGACACCCGAGTGAGTTTTGTAATTGTTATTTATTTTTCCGCTGCGAGACGTTTTAATTATTGCTACGTGAGAGATTATATCGTGTTTGTGGTGAGGGGTGTTACAAAAGTGGTATCAGAGCGGAGTACCGCTCTGATGACGAGATAATAGGTTAAGACAGTGAGCTTAGGACTTGGGAAATATGGGAAACATTTGGGAGGTACGAGACGATTCGTCTTAAAAGATATTGTGTCTAGAACGCAAATTGCGTGACAGGTTAGCCTTAAGGCAACTTAATATCTATTGGTTGTGTACGGTAATTTACCGAGTATTTATGTGACATACTATACTACAGATGTCTGGTGGAACTAGAGAGCGTGGTACTGGTAGAGGTGGAGGCGGTGACCCCGGCATTCCAGGAGTTGCTGAGACGGTTGCAGCCGTTCTTGCACAGCTGGGTACTCAGATAGGAGGAGCACCAGCCCACCCGCCACAGCCCAGGGAAACGAACTGGCTGAAGTCAGTACGAGACCCGACCACCTACATATTCTGGGGAACCAGACCCCGTAGCTCTGGAGCGTTACATTGTTGAACATGAGAAAACATTTGAAGCTTTACAGTACCGACGACAAGAAGGTCGCCATTGCTGCTTTCCATCTGAAGGATGCAGCCAGCACTTGGTGGAGGTTGGTCAAGGACCATCACCTGGCTACGCCCGACTTTTCGTGGGCTGCCTTTGTCGAGTTGCTGAGAGGGAAGTACTACCCAGCACATCTCAAACAGAAGAAGCGCCAGGTCCGAGACACTGACCCAAGGAGGTCTGACCGTGGATGAGTATTACGCTCGATTCATTGGTCAGCTGGACTTCATTCCCGGTGTGGATTACTCAGAGACCGTGAAGGTCGAGAAGTTCCGGAGAGGACTATTATTTCGCATTCAGATGGCGATGGGTGCTACCCTCTACACTACCATCCAGGTACCAACATGAAAGCCATAAGATTCTTTACTTACTACATTACCAATTAACTTTGTGAGAACTTACCAAGGAGATTCCAGGAGTGTTATGAGGCTGCCTCGAGGACGGAGCTAATGCTCCAGACTCGGGAAGAGACTCTAGGGGCAAAGAAAAGGAAGAACCCTGAGGAAGAGTCTGAGGGTGGAGGAGCGTCTTCAGGCGATAGCCAGAAAAAGGGAAAGTAAGGACTTATCCCACTCTAAATTGTTTACCATACTAAATATCTTATAAATACTGACCCGAAACATTTAAACAGGAAGTTTTTCCAAAAGAAAGGGCAACAAGGTCACAAGGGAAAGAAAGGGAAAGAGCCCGTCCTGCAGTTGACCGGCCCAGCTATTGATGCTAAGCCTCTGAGATCTGCACCTCCTAAGGGTGAGAACACCTACCTCATAAAGTCAAATGCAATCTTAACCTTTATACCACCAGATTTTAACTTAAACTTTAATACAATCATCAGGCACCGGACAGCCCCAGCGCCATTTTTACTGTAAGCGTTGTGGGAAGGACCACCCAGGGGTCGACTGCGAAGGCCGCAAAGTCGAATGTCGGTGCTGCCACAAAGAAGGCCATAGGGAATTTGAATGCTGGATGAACCCAGAGAGCCGTAATTACAGGCCACCAAAGAATACTCAGAAGACCTCAGCTGGAGGATCTGGAGTACCACGAGGCGGTCAGGATGGCCAGACATCTACTGATGCTGGAGCCCAGAAGGGCAAGGGAGTAGATAGGGCATGAGTACCCTAACTCCATGAGACCGCTGGTGGAAGACTTTTACTTACTATGTTGTGTGCTTACTTTGAATGTTAGAAGGAGCTATGTTATAAGTATGTGGGAGTGTGTCATTGACCACTCGCCTTTTGTGTAAGACTTTGGGATTAGTTGTGTGTACTCAGTACCAATAAGCTTTGAACCTTGAAGGATAATATATATGAACAGGATGTTAAGGCTTACATTATCATGTAGCCCATACTCGATGACACAGAGTCAATGAGACCGGGAATTACTGAACCAGAATTTCCACCTGCATGGCGCACTTGCTATTGCAAGCGCTATGACAGTAAACCACTGAAATTTCCATCTGCCTTGCGCACTTGCTACAGCAAGTGCAGCGACAGTGACAGCAACAGTAACAGCTACTGCAAATGCAACTGCAACTGCAACAACTACTACTTTTTTAACCTTTTATAAAAAAAAACTGGTTTTTTTTTCAAACTTTTTCATTCAAACCTGGAGATTAGAAACCTATGCAATTTGGAAGGACCGATAGTCCAACCACTGCAACTGGACACATTATACAGCCACTATGACTGTAAAAAAAAAACAACCAGTTTAAACGTTCGAGGAAGTTTCAGACAGAGCTACTAGCCAAATACCATCGGAGTATACTTGCATTTAATGCTAATCACTATTAGTGACACATGTTTAGTCCTTATGGACAAGCATACCCTTTGTAGATGCACCACCGTCAGTGAGGATGGTTGGGAAGTGAAGAGCCAAGTTGCTCAAGCTATTATGCAATCTGCAATACATCCAATTACATGGATGAGGGGACGAATATGAACTATGGATGAGATATGAAAAAAAAACAGGGAGAAAAGGAATGTGTGTTGTACTCAAGAGATAAAAAAAAGGGAGAAACGAGTTTGCTAAATATAGCACAGATCTTACTTACACCGAGCTGAATAACGCCGATTTATGACCCGAATTACCACTGATGCCACCGGGGCAATAACATGAACTGTTAGACAAAAAAAAGCAGGAAAAAAAAGACAAAAAAGAGAAGAAGAAGAGAGAAAAGGAAAAAAAAAGAGGATATCCATCAAGGGGAGATTGACAAAAGAATACTTCACCACAACCGTGTGACAGACATTACCAGTTTACTAAACGAGACATGGGACGACCGCACTCCGATAGGAGCATGTGGGCCTGACAGACTTATTTATAAGTTATTCGGGTAAGTAGTAATGTATCAGTACGGTACCCCATGCAAGTAGACAAGTAGTGTTAGGAACACGAGAAGTAGTCAACTCCATTCTACGGACAGTAAGACGGATTACCTCGAAGATGGACGAGAAGAGCCGCAGTTAAACCAACGGGCTAAAGAAATCAAGAATTTTCAACAGGAAACAGTTCAAGGACAGGAACCCAAAAAAAAAGAAACAGGAAAACCCATTATGGACGAATAATATGTAGAAGCCTCATAAGGATCAAGCAAATGCTTGCAATCCAGAGGAAATCTACCAGATGATATGGACATAAACGCGTGATTACGCAAAGAGAAAAGATAAAGCTATATGATAGCAGATACCTTAAGCAAGGAACAGTGGATTTGGAATGTACCACTCACAGGATAATTCGCACATCTTTTCTGCTTGACTCATTGGATATTAGCTGTTGAGCGTTTACGCCTCTGCACTCTGTATGACTGAGTGTTTTGGTATTGCACTCGTGCAGTTATTAATCTAGTGGGAATGCAGAAAGATAAAGTGGATATCAACACGAGTGTGTATTAAAAAAAAGAAGAGGAACTACAACAGTGTGTCACTCCGGAACAAATACCAGGAGACATGGATGACAAACATCATCTTTGTGGACATTTAGGCTGGTACGTCTTAGTATTACAAAGACAAGTGCAAAGAGCACTAAGTACTAACAATAGCCAATGTCATATTACATCTCAAACTGAATGTCAGTGAGAGAAGACACACGCATGTATGCGAGTTATCCAAACAAGTGGATTCACAGCAATGGAAAAAAAAGAGGCAAATGGAGCCTGTGTTCATGGGTCTGCACCTCATACGGAGCGAGTGGGCCCATTAGAATGAATTTGGGAGAGAGCACAAATTGTTTAGTGCCACATCCCTTACGAATTGTAGAGCCCAGAAGGGCTAGAGTCATACCCGTCTCTCTGATATGAGGATAATCCACGAGTTGGAGAACTCTTTGAGAGCCAAGTATCCAGCGCTCCTTGTTGAGCGGCTGTTGTATACTTGTGGGGTACGGGGGCGTAACCCTTTTTAAGGGGGGTAGAGCCTCTTGGCTGTGCACATGTGTGCACTAAGTTTTGTTTGTTTAGTATGCATTGCATACAAAAATTGGTGGTGTGCGGGGCATACGAGGTTTGTGTGGTTAGTGTGAATTATTTCGTATGCATGGCATACAGTGAATTGGTTTGTTTGTGTGTGATGTACACTTGTATGTACGTATCTTACGAGATACCTGTATGAATGTTGTGTTTACACCAGGTGTGTAACACCTTGCTTATGCTATTTGTGATATGTATTCATATTGCTTTATAGAATGATTACATATGGTATCGCCTAGATACGAAATGAATCATTAGATATGGAATGTGGAACAATGGAACGTTATGGACACCTCAGGAAGGTTGTCAGGACTTGTAGAACTGATAGGAAATAATGATGCTGATGGATCACCTATATCCATATATGATTGAACTAACGCCACAACGTGATGGCTATGTGTGTATAAGCGCAATACGATGTATGTAAATGATATATCACATAGATATACATTATGGGAATAATGGGTAGTTATACATTTATATACTTACCTATTTGATTAAGAGACTTCGGGACGAAGTCTTTTTAAGGGGGGTAGATTGAAATACCCCAAACTTATTAAACATGGATTAAATATCTAATCATATTAATTAAGGCCTAAACATGCCTTAAAAGTCAACTGAAACAACAGTGGTCAACACAAAACAAGATGTTGCACCCTTTGACTGTTAAGGATAAACAAAATACCCAAATGAACTACTTAGGACCTAAAAATTTGTCCTAAGCATATTAACACATTACTAAACATATTATAACCGTTGGGCAACACTCCAACACAAAGAAAAAGCACTTTCATGCTTCAAGGTCAAAAAGGGCAAAAATGTGCTCTAAGAAACCTTAAAGGTCTAATGACCTCTAAATGATATAAAATTGAATACCATGATCAAATATCATGTAAGGAACACAACAAAACCGTTGTCAAAGAAAACAGAGCTCAGAAACACCTGGCGACACAAAATGTGCACTAAAACTCCTTAAAGCACGTTTTTGTGTAATTGCCTTCTAAATTGGTTTTAAATGAGCTAAAAGGTTATAAATACCTTTAAATATGATAAAATATCATATTATATGATATTAGGAATTTAATTCCAGAAATTTACGAATTTTTACAAATTAATATTAAAATATTAATAAAACCCTAAAGTGGGGCCCGTTTGGGTCAACATTGACTAAGTTGGTCAATGTTGACCATTGACCACGAAATGGACCTTATAAATCAGATTAATAAGGCTCCTAGACAGACCATGTGACAATACCCATGTGACAATTAAATATACACCTTACTTTTACATAAAATAACAAAAAAAAACAAACTTTACCTTATAAAACAAAAAGGTGGGCTCCACTTACCTTTCCCATGTGAGCCAGCTGATTTGGAGCCTCCATTTGCTCCTCTTTTCCCTTGTATTTCGGTGCTCCAAGCAAGAAGAAGACAAGGGAGATGAGTCACCTTACAATAAATGAACTAAAGTAACATTATTTATCTCATTTTTTATGCAAATTGGCTCCAATCATACCCTACCTTTGTCAATCAAGGATGGCTGCCCCCTCTTCTTGTCTCCACCGAATTCCCCTTCAATTATCAGCATCAATCAAGCATTGATGAGTCATCAAAACAATAATGACCTAAAATATTCAAAAAAATGACTTTAAGGCAATATTAGGTCATTCTCCTTCATCCTTCCTCTTCAGCCGAGGTTGCTCTGTCCTTGAGCTCCCTTTGGCTCCTCTCCACCGTAGGTAAGAGTTCCAAGCTCCATTGGAGAGAGTTCATGCTCTAGGTAAGCTCTTAAGGCATAAAAATGCCCATTTTCTTCATCTTTCTTTCCTTTTTCGATTGATCTACACTCCAACCTTTTCTATACATCTATGTAGAGTGTTTTGGAGGTTAAATGAAGAATCATTCTCGGCCATAACAAGATCTAAGGAGAAAATTTCAAGTCTTG
Source organism: Limonium bicolor (assembly GCA_023374045.1). NCBI lineage: Eukaryota > Viridiplantae > Streptophyta > Magnoliopsida > Caryophyllales > Plumbaginaceae > Limonium > Limonium bicolor. The sequence goes on from JAIOTZ010000036.1 coordinate 68,992, forward strand.
ACCATTTAAGGTAAAAATGTGCTTTAAGCTCATATCTTTTGATTCCCTTCAAGTTCGGCTGTGAAACTTGTTCCTAGCCTTTTTTCTTCTCCTTTACATGTTCAATCAGTTGGTTAGCCATTTGGAGCAAGGGTGGCCGAGATCCAAAGGAAATACCCTCTTTTAAGGCATTTTTCCAAGGTAAAACCTAATAACAAGGTAGCTTGTTGTGATCTAGCTATTTCCTATGTCAATATGGTAGATCTAACACCTTGTGGTGTGTTTGATTCAGGCCGAAACCATCTTGAACTCTCCTTGCATTTTTAAGGTGATTTTTGCCTTAAATCTTACATTAAATTACTTCTTATGGTTAGATCTTTCTTGGAGACTAACTAGGCCTTGTTTGCTGTTTGAAAACATGCAAGAGAAGCTTTGGAAATTTTATCTAAGGCTGGCCGAATTCAAACAAGGAATTATTCAAGCTAAATCAAGGTATAAATCACTTAAACATTAACTTTGCTAAGTTAAAATGTTCTAAGCTAATTCTATATTAATTGCCGTGAGAGAACATGGTAATAAGGTCATTTTTGACCTTAAAATGTTTAAAGAAATGGCTTAGTAAATTTATCTAAGTGATTAAGTAACATAAATGTCAAATTTAAGACATTATGTGGAAGTTTGGTAATTAAATGGAAAGTGTGTGGTGAGGCCGAGAATTATAAGTATTTTGGGACATTTATGTGTAATTTATTTTGCAAGCCAATGTTTGTAATAAGGCCATGTATTTTAGGCCATTTTATTTATGCATTTACAAGCTTTTAATTAAGTTTAAGTAGTATAAATGCATTACCGAAAAAAATGGGGTCTTAGGTGTAATTAAATTAAATTTGGGGGCTTTAGAATAATAAGGCCGAAAATTAGAGGTAAAAAGGAGTTAAAATAAAGTTTATAAGATTTTTATAAAGTTTTGGGGTTAAATGGTGATTTCTAGAAAGTTTGGGTGCAAACCGTAATTATTAGGAATTAATGGTCAAGGAAATATTAAGGAGGTCAACATTGACCATATGCTAGGTTTTGACCAAAATAAATAAGTTAGATAACTTATTTAAGGTTTTATAATAAGTTATGTATTTAATGGTAATATTTTTATAACATATGTGGTAAATATGTTATTACCAAAAATAAAAGGTGTACAATGGTATTTTAAACACCCATGGGCTATTAGGAATTTTTAGGAATTTATTGGGTTGTTTTTGGAATTAAAATGAACTATATATGTATAATATATAGTTATTATGTCATTATGACACTTTGGAGAAATATAGATGGTGGAATGGTAAATACCAAGAGTATATGGGTTTATAAGGATATTTATAACCCTTTGGTGAAATTTGGAGATTTTTAGAATAATATAAGAGTACTTATTAAGATAGTGTATAATATGGTTTTTATGATATGGTAAAACTATATGTTATAAATAGGGCCAAATGGCAATTATAGAATAGCACAAGGGCTGTTCGGAATTTAAAAAAATAACCATAGGTTATACTCTTTTATAAGTTAGAAATGTTATATTAAATGGTATATATAACATGGTAAAAAGAAAGGGGTGATTTCGTAAATAAAGGAAATTATGGTTTAAGGAAAAGTATAAGGTTTAATATATGCCTATGAGGCAATATACAATAGTTTTGTATAAAAACTATAGGTTATAAGTTAAAGGAAATAAAAATATCATATCAAATGGTATTAGTATTTTGGTATAACATTACATGATGTTATGTGGTCAAAAAGGGAATTTAAATAAATTCAAGGGCTATACCGAATTAATAAGAATTGGAAAATGAATTTTAGACTATGGTCTACAATGTATAAATGTTATGACAATGATATGGTTTAGATGGAATTAATATAAGGAAGGGTACTCACATAAAATAATGTGACAAACTATAAATAAATGGGATTTATAAACTAAGGTGTTTATGGAATAAACCTTAGGGGTTGTAATTATACAACATAAAATGTTACATGATATTAGGATAATAATCTTAATATAAGTTGTATAATATAATACAACTGATGGGAATAATCATCTAATAAAAGATGATAAAATGTAACATAAAATATAAGAGTTTATGAAACTCATGAGAATTACCTACGTGGTAAAAATATATATACATACACAAGAATGATGTATATAAGGTGGATATATATATATTGGTTGAAAACCATATGATTTAATGGTGGTGGTTATTTAAAAAAAATAAATATAGTTACGAACTATAAGTTATGAATTTTAGAATGCAATATAATATAAGAATGCATGCATACATGCAACTATAGGTTACGTACTAGATGTGGATAAGATTAAAAGAAATATAAGGAATTAAACTTAACAGTTGAAATAGTTTTGACGTACGCGTTTTAAGTAACAAAGCCGACTGTTTTAGAAAAACCTGTAACAAACAACTGTAGAAAACAGGGGTGAACTGTCGGGGTTACTTATAATTCGGAAATACCGGATGTAGTTAGTCATGGAGACTGACTTATAGTTTTAATACCGTTTAGATTATACTTCTGACAAGGACGCTTGACAAGCTAGCGGACCTTGCTGATTCATACTCCACCGTAATACGAACAGGGTGAACGGTATGTAAAGGGGTTTGATCCGAGTTGTCCTAAGGTTCCTTGGGCTCGGATTTGGTTGATATAACTTGTATGTTGTTATGTGTCTCTGGTTGTCTCTGAGGGCTTCCTCAGTTCAGCTTCTGTGTGATCTGTGATAAGATTGTTTGTTGAATTGTGAATTTATAAGCTGCTTATTATTTACTGTTGTTGAGTTAACAGTATTGGTTCGATTATATGAACCTATATATATAAAACGAACTAGCGGCTATGGTGCTATCTTATATGAAATATAAGGAACGTAAGTAAAACGTTGTAGCACTATGATAATAACACATACATATTATCTGAGACTTTTGTACGGAGCATTGGCCTTTTCTATACGCCGCTCTCGTATCTAACACTGGATCCCGAGTTTACAACTCCGGATTGGACTAATGACCTTAGTCTGCTGTGTTAGAAAATTTGGTAATGCGATGCGATGGTATAATTAATTAATTAATGGAATGGAAGTAAAGCCAAGAGGATGTGGCTCTTGGTGCGCGCTGTGATCACAAAAACGATACCAGGATGTCCGCGTACGGGTCCGTAAGTATCAAGAAAATTTCCCGTGAGCTAGAATGGCTCGTTGGTCGGAGACTCTACCGTTGGAGTGGCTACTGCCGTGGGTGACCCGCCATAATATATGGGTAACTAGAGACATGTCGTTTTAACGAGACATTGTCACTAGGTATAACTGAACAACTAAAACAATTGAGACTTATACAGTGGCGAACAATACCATGGACGAGACTTAATACTTGTTTATTATTCTCGTTGTTTCGCTTTGTTGTTCATTGGTTATACTTGTGGTTATTTTATTGTGTGTTGATGGTTGGATGGAGCCTACAAGGCTAAGGTAAATCAAATATGAAAACTGTACGCTACGCGAATGTACATTGTACATTATATTGTTATTACTCGATACGTTCGATATAAATGTTGTATGGAATATTAAATGAATGTTTGGATATTTGGATGGATGATTAACGTTTATGAATATTTGGATGGATGGTTATGTATATTATACATTTATGCTACAGTATTTTATAACTGTAAAATGGAAAGGCATAAAACCAATCTAATAATAAGATGGTTAAAATGACAAGTGACCATTAGGGTCCAGGCCCGGCATACTCAGCGTCTATCGCTGATACTACACCATTACAGGTTGTTGATCATTGTCGGAGCTGAAGAGCAGGAACAGGGTAATTGGAGTTATACTTTTGTTACCACACATGGAGATGTTGTATAGCGACGAGGATGGTGAATTGTGTTATGGTAAGGTTGTGATATTCAGGTTTGGGTAGACGCTCACTTGTCGATGTTTATGATTTATGGATTTAGTATGATGTATAGGAGTTTCTCGTTATCACTGCGGTTAGCAGTTTTTTGTATTGGAAGTTGGATGTAGTTTGGCTGCGTTGCTCGCATGGGCGAGTAACGGCCGGTGACACCCGAGTGAGTTTTGTAATTGTTATTTATTTTTCCGCTGCGAGACGTTTTAATTATTGCTACGTGAGAGATTATATCGTTTGTGGTGAGGGGTGTTACAAAAGTGGTATCAGAGCGGAGTACCGCTCTGATGACGAGAAAGTAGGTTAAGACAGTGAGCTTAGGACTTGGGAAATTTGGGAAACTTTGGGAGGTACGAGACGATTCGTCTTAAAGATATTGTGTCTAGAAACGCAAATTGCGTGACAGGTTAGCCTTAAGGCAACTTAATATCTATTGGTTGTGTACGGTAATTTACCGATATTTATGTGACATACTGTACTACAGATGTCTGGTGGAACTAGAGGGCGTGGTACTGGTAGAGGTGGAGGCGGTGACCCCGGCATTCCAGGAGTTGCTGAGACGGTTGCAGCCGTTCTTGCACAGCTGGGTACTCAGATAGGAGGAGCACCAGCCCACCCGCCACAGCCCAGGGAAACGAACTGGCTGAAGTCAGAGCAGAGACCCGACCACCTACATATTCTGGGGAACCAGACCCCGTAGCTTGGAGCGTTACATTGTTGAACATGAGAAAATTTGAAGCTTTAAGTACCAGACGACAAGAAGGTCGCCATTGCTGCTTTCCATCTGAAGGATGCAGCCAGCACTTGGTGGAGGTTGGTCAAGGACCATCACCTGGCTACGCCCGACTTTTCGTGGGCTGCCTTTGTCGAGTTGCTGAGAGGGAAGTACTACCCAGCACATCTCAAACAGAAGAAGCGCCAGGAGTCCGAGACACTGACCCAAGGAGGTCTGACCGTGGATGAGTATTACGCTCGATTCATTGGTCAGCTGGACTTCATTCCCGGTGTGGATTACTCAGAGACCGTGAAGGTCGAGAAGTTCCGGAGAGGACTATTATTTCGCATTCAGATGGCGATGGGTGCTACCCTCTACACTACCATCCAGGTACCAACATGAAAGCCATAAGATTCTTTACTTACTACATTACCAATTAACTTTGTGAGAACTTACCAAGGAGATTCCAGGAGTGTTATGAGGCTGCCTCGAGGACGGAGCTAATGCTCCAGACTCGGGAAGAGACTCTAGGGGCAAAGAAAAGGAAGAACCCTGAGGAAGAGTCTGAGGGTGGAGGAGCGTCTTCAGGCGATAGCCAGAAAAAGGGAAAGTAAGGACTTATCCCACTCTAAATTGTTTACCATACTAAATATCTTATAAATACTGACCCGAAACATTTAAACAGGAAGTTTTTCCAAAAGAAAGGGCAACAAGGTCACAAGGGAAAGAAAGGGAAAGACCCGTCCTGCAGTTGACCGGCCCAGCTATTGATGCTAAGCCTCTGAGATCTGCACCTCCTAAGGGTGAGAACACCTACCTCATAAAGTCAAATGCAATCTTAACCTTTATACCACCAGATTTTAACTTAAACTTTAATACAATCATCAGGCACCGGACAGCCCCAGCGCCATTTTACTGTAAGCGTTGTAGGAAGGACCACCCAGGGGTCGACTGCGAAGGCCGCAAAGTCGAATGTCGGTGCTTCCACAAAGAAGGCCATAGGGAATTTGAATGCTGGATGAACCCAGAGAGCCGTAATTACAGGCCACCAAAGAATACTCAGAAGACCTCAGCTGGAGGATCTGGAGTACCACGATGCGGTCAGGATGGCTAGACATCTACTGATGCTGGAGCCCAGAAGGGCAAGGGAGTAGATAGGGCATGAGTACCCTAACTCCATGAGACCGCTGGTGGAAGACTTTTACTTACTATGTTGTGTGCTTACTTTGAATGTTAGAAGGAGCTATGTTATAAGTATGTGGGAGTGTGTCATTGACCACTCGCCTTTTGTGTAAGACTTTGAGATTAGTTGTGTGTACTCAGTACCAATAAGCTTTGAACCTTGAAGGATAATATATATGAACAGGATGTTAAGGCTTACATTATCATGTAGCCCATACTCGATGACACAGAGTCAATGAGACCGGGAATTACTGAACCAGAATTTCCACCTACATGGCGCACTTGCTATTGCAAGCGCTATGACAGTAAACCACTGAAATTTCCATCTGCCTTGCGCACTTGCTACAGCAAGTGCAGCGACAGTGACAGCAACAGTAACAGCTACTGCAAATGCAACTGCAACTGCAACAACTACTACTTTTTTTAACCTTTTATAAAAAAAACTGGTTTTTTTTCTCAAAAACTTTTTCATTCAAACCTGGAGATTAGAAACCTATGCAATTTGGAAGGACCGATAGTCCAACCACTGCAACTGGACACATTATACAGCCACTATGACTGTAAAAAAAAAATAAACACACACCAGTTTAAACGTACGAGGAAGTTTCAGACAGAGCTACTAGCCAAATACCATCGGAGTATACTTGCATTTAATGCTAATCACTATTAGTGACATATGTTTAGTCCTTATGGACAAGCATACCCTTTGTAGATGCACCACCGTCAGTGAGGATGGTTGGGAAGTGAAGAGCCAAGTTGCTCAAGCTATTATGCAATCTGCAATACATCCAATTACATGGATGAGGGGACGAATATGAACTATGGATGAGATATGAAAAAAAAAACAGGGAGAAAAGGAATATGTGTTGTACTCAAGAGATAAAAAAAACAAAGGGAGAAACGAGTTTGCTAAATATAGCACAGATCTTACTTACACCGAGCTGAATAACGCCGATTTATGACCCGAATTACCACTGATGCCACCGGGGCAATAACATGAACTGTTAGACAAAAAAAAAGCAAGCAAAAAAAAGACAAAAAAGAGAAGAGAAGAAGAAGAAGAGAGAAAAGGAAAAAAAAAAAGAGGATATCCATCAAGGGGAGATTGACAAAAGAATACTTCACCACAACCGTGTGACAGACATTACCAGTTTACTAAACGAGACATGGGACGACCGCACTCCGATAGGAGCATGTGGGCCTGACAGACTTATTTATAAGTTAGTCGGGTAAGTAGTAATGTATCAGTACGGTACCCCATGCAAGTAGACAAGTAGTGTTAGGAACACGAGAAGTAGTCAACTCCATTCTACGGACAGTAAGACGGATTACCTCGAAGATGGACGAGAAGAGCCGCAGTTAAACCAACGGGCTAAAGAAATCAAGAATTTTCAACAGAGAACAGTGGACGGTATACAGAGAAGACAAGGAAACAGTTCAAGGACAGGAACCCAAAAAAAAAGAAACAGAAAAACCCATTATGGACGAATAATATGTAGAAGCCTCATAAGGATCAAGCAAATGCTTGCAATCCAGAGGAAATCTACCAGATGATATGGACATAAACACGTGATTACGCAAAGAGAAAAGATAAAGCTATATGATAGCAGATACCTTAAGCAAGGAACAGTGGATTTGGAATGTACCACTCACAGGATAATTCGCACATCTTTTCTGCTTGACTCATTGGATATTAGCTGTTGAGCGTTTACGCCTCTGCACTCTGTATGACTGAGTGTTTTGGTATTGCACTCGTGCAGTTATTAATCTAGTGGGAATGCAGAAAGATAAAGTGGATATCAACACGAGTGTGTATTAAAAAAAAGAAGAGGAACTACAACAGTGTGTCACTCCGGAACAAATACCAGGAGACATGGATGACAAACATCATCTTTGTGGACATTTAGGCTGGTACGTCTTAGTATTACAAAGACAAGTGCAAAGAGCACTAAGTACTAACAATAGCCAATGTCATATTACATCTCAGACTGAATGTCAGTGAGAGAAGACACACGCATGTATGCGAGTTATCCAAACAAGTGGATTCACAGCAATGGAAAAAAAAGAGGCAAATTGAGCATGTGTTCATGGGTCTGCACCTCATACGGAGCGAGGGCCCATTAGAATGAACTTGGGAGAGAGCACAAATTGTTTAGTGCCACATCCCTTACGAATTGTAGAGCCCATAAGGGCTAGAGTCATACCCGTCTCTCTGATATGAGGATAATCCACGAGTTGGAGAACTCTTTGAGAGCCAAGTATCCAGCGCTCCTTGTTGAGCGTCTGTTGTATACTTGTGGGGTACGGGGGCGTAACCCTTTTTAAGGGGGGTAGAGCCTCCTGGCTGTGCACATGTGTGCACTAAGTTTTGTTTGTTTAGTATGCATTGCATACAAAGAATTGGTGGTGTGCGGGGCATACGAGGTTTGTGTGGTTAGTATGTGAATTATTTTGTATGCATGGCATACAGTGAATTGGTTTGTTTGTGTGTGATGTACACTTGTATGTACGTATCTTACGAGATACCTGTATGAATGTTGTGTTTACACCAGGTGTGTAACACCTTGCTTATGCTATTTGTGATATGTATTCATATTGTTTTATAGAATGATTACATATGGTATCGCCTAGATACGAAATGAATCATTAGATATGGAATGTGGAACAATGGAACGTTATGGACACCTCAGGAAGGTTGTCAGGACTTGTAGAACTGATAGGAAATAATGATGTTGATGGATCACCTATATCCATATATGATTGAACTAACGCCACAACGTGATGGCTATGTGTTGTATAAGCGCAATACGATGTATGTAAATGATATATCACATAGATATACATTATGGGAATAATGGGTAGTTATACATTTATATACTTACCTATTTGATTAAGAGACTTCGGGACGAAGTCTTTTTAAGGGGGGTAGATTGAAATACCCCAAACTTATTAAACATGGATTAAATATCTAATCATATTAATTAAGGCCTAAACATGCCTTAAAAGTCAACTGAGAACAGCAGTGGTCAACACAAAACAAGATGTTGCACCCTTTGACTGTTAAGGATAAACAAAATACCCAAATGAACTACTTAGGACCTAAAAATTTGTCCTAAGCATATTAACACATTACTAAACATATTATAACCGTTGGGCAACACTCCAACACAAAGAAAAAGCACTTTCATGCTTCAAGGTCAAAAGGGGCAAAAATGTGCTCTAAGAAACCTTAAAGGTCTAATGACCTCTAAATGATATAAAATTGAATACCATGATCAACTATCATGTAAGGAACACAACAAAACCGTTGTCAAAGAAAACAGAGCTCAGAAACACCTGGCGACACAAAATGTGCACTAAAACTCCTTAAAGCACGTTTTTGTGTAATTGCCTTCTAAATTGGTTTTAAATGAGCTAAAAGGTTATAAATACCTTTAAATATGATAAAATATCATATTATATGATATTAGGAATTTAATTCCAGAAATTTACGAATTTTTACAAAGTTAATATTAAAATATTAATAAAACCCTAAAGTGGGGCCTGTTTGGGTCAATTAATAAGGCTCCTGGACAGACCATGTGACAATACCCATGTGACAATTAAATATACACCTTACTTTTACATAAAATAACAAAAAAAACAAACTTACCTTATAAAACAAAAAGGTGGGCTCCACTTACCTTTCCCATGTGAGCCAGCCGATTTGGAGCCTCCATTTGCTCCTCTTTTCCCTTGTATTTCGGTGCTCCAAGCAAGAAGAAGACAAGGGAGATGAGTCACCTTACAATAAATGAACTAAAGTAACATTATTTATCTCATTTTTTATTCAAATTGGCTCCAATCATACCCTACCTTTGTCAATCAAGGACGGCTGCCCCCTCTTCTTGTCTCCACCGAATTCCCCTTCAATTATCAGCATCAATCAAGCATTGATGAGTCATCAAAACAATAATGACCTAAAATATTCAAAAAAATGACTTTAAGGCAATATTAGGTCATTCTCCTTCATCCTTCCTCTTCAGCCGAGGTTGCTCTGTCCTTGAGCTCCCTTTGGCTCCTCTCCACCGTAGGTAAGAGTTCCAAGCTCCATTGGAGAGAGTTCATGCTCTAGGTAAGCTCTTAAGGCATAAAAATGCCCATTTTCTTCATCTTTCTTTCCTTTTTCGATTGATCTACACTCCAACCTTTTCTATACATCTATGTAGAGTGTTTTGGAGGTTAAATGAAGAATCATTCTCGGCCATAACAAGATCTAAGGAGAAAATTTCAAGTCTTGACCATTTAAGGTAAAAATGTGCTTTAAGCTCATATCTTTTGATTCCCTTCAAGTTCGGCTGTGAAACTTCGTTCCTAGCCTTGTTTTCTTCTCTTTTACATGTTCAATCAGTTGGTTAGCCATTTGGAGCAAGGGTGGCCAAGATCCAAAGGAAATACCCTCTTTTAAGGCATTTTTCCAAGGTAAAACCTAATAACAAGGTAGCTTGTTGTGATCTAGCTATTTCCTATGTCAATATGGTAGATCTAACACCTTGTGGTGTGTTTGATTCAGGCCGAAACCATCTTGAACTCTCCTTGCATTTTTAAGGTGATTTTTGCCTTAAATCTTACATTAAATTACTTCTTATGGTTAGATCTTTCTTGGAGACTAACTAGGCCTTGTTTGCTGTTTGAAAACATGCAAGAGAAGCTTTGGAAATTTTATCTAAGGCTGGCCGAATTCAAACAAGGAATTATTCAAGCTAAATCAAGGTATAAATCACTTAAACATTAACTTTGCTAAGTTAAAATGTTCTAAGCTAATTCTATATTAATTGCCGTGAGAGAACATGGTAATAAGGTCATTTTTGACCTTAAAATTTAAAGAAATGGCTTAGTAAATTTATCTAAGTGATTAAGTAACATAAATGTCAAATTTAAGACATTATGTGGAAGTTTGGTAATTAAATGGAAAGTGTGTGGTGAGGCCGAGAATTATAAGTGTTTTTGGGACACTTATGTGTAATTTATTTTGCAAGCCAATGTTTGTAATAAGGCCATGTATTTTAGGCCATTTTATTTATGCATTTACAAGCTTTTAATTAAGTTTAAGAAGTATAAATGCATTACCGAAAATAAATGGGGTATTAGGTGTAATTAAATTAAATTTGGGGGCTTTAGAATAATAAGGCCGAAAATTAGAGGTAAAAAGGAGTTAAAATAAAGTTTATAAGATTTTTATAAAGTTTTGGGGTTAAATGGTGATTTCTAGAAAGTTTGGGTGCAAACCGTAATTATTAGGAATTAATGGTCAAGGAAATATTAAGGAGGTCAACATTGACCATATGCTAGGTTTTGACCAAAATAAATAAGTTAGATAACTTATTTAAGGTTTTATAATAAGTTATGTATTTAATGGTAATATTTTTATAACATATGTGGTAAATATGTTATTACCAAAAATAAAAGGTGTACAATGGTATTTTAAACACCCATGGGCTATTAGGAATTTATTGGGTTGTTTTTGGAATTAAAATGAACTATATATGTATAATATATAGTTATTATGTCATTATGACACTTTGGAGAAATATAGATGGTGGAATGGTAAATACCAAGAGTATATGGGTTTATAAGGATATTTATAACCCTTTGGTGAAATTTGGAGATTTTTAGAATAATATAAGAGTACTTATTAAGATATGTGTATAATATATGGTTTTTATGATATGGTAAAACTATATGTTATAAATAGGGCCAAATGGCAATTATAGAATAGCACAAGGGCTGTTCGGAATTTACAAAAAATAACCATAGGTTATACTCTTTTATAAGTTAGAAATGTTATATTAAATGGTATATATAACATGGTAAAAAGAAAGGGGTGATTTCATAAATAAAGGAAATTATGGTTTAAGGAAAAGTATAAGGTTTAATATATGCCTATGAGGCAATATACAATAGTTTTGTATAAAAACTATAGGTTATAAGTTAAAGGAAATAAAAATATCATATCAAATGGTATTAGTATTTTGGTATAACATTACATGATGTTATGTGGTCAAAAAGGGAATTTAAATAAATTCAAGGGCTATACCGAATTAATAAGAATTGGAAAATGAATTTTAGACTATGGTCTACAATGTCATAAATGTTATGACAATGATATGGTTTAGATGGAATTAATATAAGGAAGGGTACTCACATAAAATAATGTGACAAACTATAAATAAATGGGATTTATAAACTAAGGTGTTTATGGAATAAACCTTAGGGGTTGTAATTATACAACATAAAATGTTACATGATATTAGGATAATAATCTTAATATAAGTTGTATAATATATACAACTGATGGGAATAATCATCTAATAAAAGATGATAAAATGTAACATAAAATATAAGAGTTTATGAAACTCATGAGAATTACCTACGTGGTAAAAATATATATACATACACAAGAATGATGTATATAAGGTGGATATATATATATATATTGGTTGAAAACCATATGATTTAATGGTGGTGGTTATTTAAAAAAAAATAAATATAGTTACGAACTATAAGTTATGAATTTTAGAATGCAATATAATATAAGAATGCATGCATACATGCAACTATAGGTTACGTAAACTAGATGTGGATAAGATTAAAAGAAATATAAGGAATTAAACTTAACAGTTGAAATAGTTTTGACGTACGCGTTTTAAGTAACAAAGCCGACTGTTTTAGAAAAACCTGTAACAAACAACTGTAGAAAACAGGGGTGAACTGTCGGGGTTACTTATAATTCGGAAATACCGGATGTAGTTAGTCATGGAGACTGACTTATAGTTTTAATACCGTTTAGATTATACTTCTGACAAGGACGCTTGACAAGCTAGCGGACCTTGCTGATTCATACTCCACCGTAATACGAACAGGGTGAACGGTATGTAAAGGGGTTTGATCCGAGTTGTCCTAAGGTTGTTCCTTGGGCTCGGATTTGGTTGATATAACTTGTATGTTGTTATGTGTCTCTGGTTGTCTCTGAGGGCTTCCTCAGTTCAGGCTTCTGTGTGATCTGTGATAAGATTGTTTGTCTGAATTGTGTATTTATAGCTGCTTATTATTTACTGTTGTTGAGTTAACAGTATTGGTTCGTATATATGAACCTATATATATAAAACGAACTAGCGGCTATGGTGCTATCTTATATGAAATATAAGGAACGTAAGTAAAACGTTGTAGCACTATGATAATAACACATACATATTATCTGAGACTTTTGTACGGAGCATTGGCCTTTTCTATACGCCACTCTCGTATCTAACACTGGATCCCGAGTTTACAAACTCCGGATTGGACTAATGACCCTAGTCTGCTGTGTTAGAAAATTTGGTAATGCGATGCGATGGTATAATTAATTAATTAATGGAATGGAAGTAAAGCCAAGAGGATGTGGCTCTTGGTGCGCGCTGTGATCACAAAAACGATACCAGGATGTCCGCGTACGGGTCCGTAAGTATCAAGAAAATTTCCCGTGAGCTAGAATGGCTCGTTGGTCGGAGACTCTACCGTTGGAGTGGCTACTGCCGTGGGTGACCCGCCATAATATATGGGTAACTAGAGACATGTCGTTTTAACGAGACATTGTCACTAGGTATAACTGAACAACTAAAACAATTGAGACTTATACAGTGGCGAACAATACCATGGACGAGACTTAATACCTTTTTATTATTCTCGTTGTTTCGCTTTGTTGTTCATTGGTTATACTTGTGGTTATTTTATTGTGTGTTGATGGTTGGATGGAGCCTACAAGGCTAAGGTAAATCAAATATGAAAACTGTACGCTACGGCGAATGTACATTGTACATTATATTGTTATTACTCGATACGTTCGATATAAATGTTGTATGGAATATTAAATGAATGTTTGGATATTTGGATGGATGATTAACGTTTATGAATATTTGGATGGATGGTTATGTATATTATACATTTATGCTACAGTATTGTTTATAACTGTAAAATGGAAAGGCATAAAACCAATCTAATAATAAGATGGTTAAAATGACAAGTGACCATTAGGGTCCAGGCCCGGCATACTCAGCGTCTATCGCTGATACTACACCATTACAGGTTGTTGATCATTGTCGGAGCTGAAGAGCAGGAACAGGGTAATTGGAGTTATACTTTTGTTACCACACATGGAGATGTTGTATAGCGACGAGGATGGTGAATTGTGTTATGGTAAGGTTGTGTATATTCAGGTTTGGGTAGACGCTCACTTGTCGATGTTTATGATTTATGGATTTAGTATGATGTATAGGAGTTTCTCGTTATCACTGCGGTTAGCCGTTTATTTGTATTGGAAGTTGGATGTAGTTTGGCTGCGTTGCTCGCATGGGCGAGTAACGGCCGGTGACACCCGAGTGAGTTTTGTAATTGTTATTTATTTTTCCGCTGCGAGACGTTTTTATTATTGCTACGTGAGAGATTATATCATGTTTGTGGTGAGGGGTGTTACAAAAGTGGTATCAGAGCGGAGTACCGCTCTGATGACGAGAAAGTAGGTTAAGACAGTGAGCTTAGGACTGGGGAAATATTGGGAAACGTTTGGGAGGTACGAGACGATTCGTCTTAAAAGATATTGTGTCTAGAAACGCAAAATTGCGTGACAGGTTAGCCTTAAGGCAACTTAATATCTATTGGTTGTGTACGGTAATTTACCGAATATTTATGTGACATACTGTACTACAGATGTCTGGTGGAACTAGGGGGCGTGGTACTGGTAGAGGTGGAGGTGGTGACCCCGGCATTCCAGGAGTTGCTGAGACGGTTGCAGCCGTTCTTGCACAGCTGGGTACTCAGATAGGAGGAGCACCAGCCCACCCGCCACAGCCCAGGGAAACGAACTGGCTGAAGTCAGATACAGAGACCCGACCACCTACATATTCTGGGGAACCAGACCCCGTAGCTCTGGAGCGTTACATTGTTGAACATGAGAAAACATTTGAAGCTTTACAGGTACCAGACGACAAGAAGGTCGCCATTGCTGCTTTCCATCTGAAGGATGCAGCCAGCACTTGGTGGAGGTTGGTCAAGGACCATCACCTGGCTACGCCCGACTTTTCGTGGGCTGCCTTTGTCGAGTTGCTGAGAGGGAAGTACTACCCAGCACATCTCAAACAGAAGAAGCGCCAGGAGTCCGAGACACTGACCCAAGGAGGTCTGACCGTGGATGAGTATTACGCTCGATTCATTGGTCAGCTGGACTTCATTCCCGGTGTGGAATACTCAGAGACCGTGAAGGTCGAGAAGTTCCGGAGAGAGGACTATATTTCGCATTCAGATGGCGATGGGGTGCTACCTCTACACTACCATCCAGGTAGGTACCAACATTGAAACCATAAGATTCTTTTACGACTACATTACCAATTAACTTTGTGAGAACTTACCAAGGAGATTCCCAGGAGTGTTATGAGGGCTACCTCGGGGACGGAGCTAATGCTCCAGACTCGGGAAGAGACTATAGGGCTAAAGAAAAGGAAGAACCCTGAGGAAGAAGTCTGAGGGTGGAGGAGCGTCTTCAGGCGATAGCCAGCAAAAGGAAAGTAAGGACTTATCCCACTCTAAATTGTTTACCATACTAAATATCTTTATTACTGACCCGAACATTTAAACAGGAAGTTTTCCAAAAGAAAGGGCAACAAGGTCACAAGGGAAGAAAGGGAAAGAGCCCGTCCTGCAGTTGACCGGCCCAGCTATTGATGCTAAAGCTGAGATCTGCACCTCCTAAGGGTGAGAACACCTACCTCATAAAGTCAAATGCAATCTTAACCTTATACCACCAGATTTTAAACTTAAACTTTAATACAATCATCAGGCACCGGACAGCCCTAGCGCCATTTTTACTGTAAGCGTTGTGGGAAGGACCACCCAGGGGTCGACTGCGAAGGCGCAAAGTCGAATGTCGTGCTGCCACAAAGAAGGCCATAGGGAATTTGAATGCTGGATGAACCCAGAGAGCCGTAATTACAGGCCACCAAAGAATACTCAGAAGACCTCATCTGGAGGATCTGGAGTACCCCAGGCGGTCAGGATGGCCAAACATCTACTGATGCTGGAGCCAGAAGGGCAAGGGAAGTGAATAGCCAAGTTGCTCGCTTATGCAATCTGCAATACATCCAATTACATGGATGAGGGGACGAATATGAAACTATGGATGAGATATGAAAAAAAACAGGGAGAAAAGGAATATGTGTTGACTCAGAGATCAAAAAAACAAATGGAGAAACGAGTTTGCTAAATATAGCACAAATCTTACTTACACCAAGCTGAATAACGCCGTTTATGACCGAAACCACTGATGCCACCGGGGCAATAACATGAACTGTAGACAAAAAAAAAGCAAGCAAAAAAAAGACAAAAAAAGAAGAAGAAGAAGAGAGAAAGAAAAAAAAGAGGATACCCATCAAGGGGGATTGACAAAAAGAATATTCACCAAACCGTGTGACAGACATTACCAGTTTACTAAACGAGACATGGGACGACCGCACTCCGATAGGAGCATGTGGACCTGACAGACTTATTATAAGTAGTCGGGTAAGTAGTAATGTATCAGTACGGTACCCCATGCAAGTAGACAAGTAGTGTTAGGAACACGAGAAGTAGTCAACTCCATTCTACGGACAGTAAGACGGATATACGTCGAAGATGGACGAGAAGAGCCGCAGTTAAACCAACGGGCTAAAGAAATCAAGAATTTTCAATAGAGCACAGTGGACGGTATACAGAGAAGACAAGGAAACAGTTCAAGGACAGGAACCCAAAAAAAAAGAAAAAGGAAAAACCCATTATGGACGAAAATATGTAGAAGCCTCAAGGATCAGCAAATGCTTGCAATCCAGAGGAAATCTACCAGATGATATGGACATAAACGCGTGATACGCAAAGAGAAAGATAAAGCTATATGATAGCAGATACCTTAAGCAAGGAACAGTGGATTTGGAATTACCACTCACAGGATAATTCGCACATCTTTTCTGCTTGACTCATTGGATATTAGCTGTTGAGCGTTTACGCCTCTGCACTCTGTATGACTGAGTGTTTTGGTATTGCACTCGTGCAGTTATTAATCTAGTGGGATGCAAAAAGATAAAGTGGATATCAACACGAGTGTGTATTAAAAAAAAGAAGAGGAACTACAACAGTGTGTCACTCCGGAACAAATACCAGGAGACATGGATGACAAACATCATCTTTGTGGACATTTAGGCTGGTACGTCTTAGTATTACAAAGACAGGTGCAAAGAGCACTAAGTACTAACAATAGCCAATGTCATATTACATCTCAAACTGAATGTCAGTGAGAGAGACACGCATGTATGCGAGTTATCCAACAAGTGGATTCAAACAATGGAAAAAAAAGAGGCAAATTGAGCCTGTGTTCATGGGTCTGCACCTCATACGGAGCGAGGGACACATTAGAATGAATTTGGGAGAGAGCACAAATTGTTTAGTGCCACATCCCTTACGAATTGTAGAGCCCAGAAGGGCTAGAGTCATACCGTCTCTCTGATATGAGGATAATCCCGAGTTGGAGAACTCTTTGAGAGCCAAGTATCCAGCGCTCCTTGTTGAGCGGCTGTTGTATACTTGTGGGGTACGGGGGCGTAACCCTTTTTAAGGGGGAGAGCCTCCTGGTTGTGCACATGTGGCACTAAGTTTGTTTGTTTAGTATGCATTGCATACAAAGAATTGGTGGTGTGCGGGGCATACGAGGTTTGTGTGGTTAGTATGTGAATTATTTCGTATGCATGGCATACAGTGAATTGGTTTTTGTGTGTGATGTACACTTGTATGTACGTATCTTACGAGATACCTGTATGAATGTTGTGTTTACACCAGGTGTGTAACACCTTGTTATGCTATTTGTGATATGTTGAAATACCCCAACCTTAATATGTTAGTTAAATTATAATTATTAAATTCTAAGACTTATTTTAGTCATTAAGAACATGCGGGAAAAATTCCCGAAGGAAACTGATCCAAATAGTGGATTAAAAAGGCAAAACGAGCTTTAAAGCACGTTTTTCGAGAAACCCGGGAAATGTAATTTTAAACGGGTTTAAAGGACTAATCAAAATTGATGGTCAATCATGGCTATAATTAAATATTAGTCGAGGTCTAGGACCATAAAAATAAATAAAAACAAAAATACGGAAACCGGACCCGAACTGTTAAAACTGACAGTTCGGGAATTAACGGGTGTTATCTGCTAATGACCAAGTACCACTCTCTCACTTATAAAATAAAAGTCAGATTTTCCCTCTCTCTCTTGCCTCTCACGTGAAGCAGCCCCCTCCTCTTCTCTACTTTATCAATTCTACTTATTTACTAAAATACAAAACAATAAAATACTACCTACTTTATTTCCTCTCTCACTCTCTCTCTTCTCCTCATTCTCTTCACTCACGATTTCTTTCCCCCTCACCCAGCTCTTTCTTCCTCATTTTGCCAACAATGGCGATTTCCCTAGTCAGAAGAACCCCAACTTCTTCCTCTTGTACTTCTTCATCCTAGCTCCAAACAAGAAATTCTTCACCAAAATACTCCCTCTCATCTTGGGATTATTTTGTACCTTTCGAAATCTCAAAACTCCATACTTCATCTCCATGGGTGTTTTAATACCCCGGATCTAAAAATGGTGATTTAATTACTCTAATAAAATTATTAAGGGCCTAATTGTGCCTAGAGAGTATCGGTAAAAAGAATAAAACCAAAAGAAACGAGAAAATGCGTTAAAAGCGAAAAACGCTAAAATGCGCATTAAATGAAAATAAGAGATATATGATCTCGTAAGGGCCCTAGATGGATTCCTAAGGCTTAGTTAGGCCTAATTAGTATACGGGAATGATTCCTGAAAAAACGGATCCAAATAATGGATTGAAACGCTAATTAAGCATAAAGCACGTTTTTCGAGAAAACCCGAAAACGTGACTTTAAGCGGTCAAACGGACCCGTAGAAATTATAGTTGATTAAATAACTATAAATAAGTGTTAATGGAAGCTTATAACCATTAAAAATAAAGAAACAAAAAATCCGAAAACGGGCCCGGTTAGTGAATAGTGCCTAACCGGGTAATTAAACGAGCGTTTCTTGTAAAAAAAAAAGAAGAAAAACGCTACCAGCTAGTATTTTGTGTGGGGCCGATTTTAATTAGTATGTACACACACATTAATAAGCTTGCTAGTTATTTAATAGCAAGAAGACAAAAAATAAGTAAAGTAAAAAGTGAAATAGTAAAAGAGATTTTAAGTACTTTCTTACCTCCCTTCTTTCTTATTTCATGATTTGCCCCAACCTCTGGCTACCTCCTTCTTCCGCCTCTGTAAACATGGCGATTTCAAAACAGCACACCACCTCCATCTTGTTCTCCCATTTTCTTGCTCATTTTTCACCGAATCGCATAAAAATGGTACCGTTAGATTCGTATCGGCGAGGGCTACATTTTCCACCCCTCAAAATCTCGATTCCTCCATCTTCACTTCCATGGGTGTTGGAGCTTTTGGAGCTTCAAGAGCTGATTTTAACTCTCCTCCATCTCCTTAATGTCTCAAGGTAATAATAAGTAAGAGCTTTGGCCATTTCAAGCTTGTTCTTGCGATTTGGAAAATTTTCCTCACATTGAAAATTTTCTTCTCCATTTCAGCCGATTTCTCCATGCCTTTGTGGGGTGTTAAATTCCATTATTTGATTGCCAAGCTCTCCTTTGGACATTCCAAGGTAATACCTAAGTTAGAACCCTAAGACTAGCTCCTATGATATTAACTTTGTGAGTTACGTGAGTAATAAAATAGTTGTTAGTGTGGTTTGGGGTATGATTGTAGACATCAATCTATACCTCTGTTTAGTGTGGAAACAAGAAGAGAAAGAGAGAATCGGAAGGAGGAAGAAGAGGGAAGAAAACAGAAAAACTAGCAAGGTAATGAATTTACCTTGGGTTGTTTCGTTCTCTGTAACCGATTTTGAATGTAAATAAATAACCACGAACTAGTGTAGTCTTGTACTACAATATTGGTTTTTGATTGAGGAAGTTTTAATGCTGTTTGGGGATGCAAAACAAACTTAGAAACTGAGCTTGTATTGTGTATAACAGAGGGGAAATTAATGTGTTGCTGTAAGGATTTTTATGTTGTAATAACAGGGATGGAAAAACTGATTTTGGTGGCTGTTGTAGTGTGGTGTAAATGCTAAGAATGCAGTTAAGTTATGGCAAAACTTGTTTAAAATAATTCCATGTGAGTGCTTGGAATGGCATCAGTAAGTGAGGTTTGAATGGTTTAAAGAAGACACCAAATCTGTTACAATCTGATATAAAACAAGAGAAAAACTAGCTTGTAAGTGTAAGAGAATCTAAGTGAAATTGACTAGAATTGGTGAGTGTACTTGGTGCTTGGTTTAAGGTGGTTTAGGTGGGTAATTAGACGCTAAAACATGTGGATTTTAGTTGGTGAAGATAGGTTAATCAATGGGCTAAGAGATAACCTGTAACAGATTATGAAACTCTCAAATTGGTAAAATCTGTAGCAGGGTCCGGGACCTAGTCCATGGACAAAGTCCCGGACCACCCCCTTAATTCATGCCGTGAGATTACCCTGCACTTGGTCCGGGACTTGGGGTATGGAAAAGGTCCCGGACCACCCCATTTAAAGACCGAGATTGAACATCCATGCTGGTCCGGGACTTGGGATAGGGACAAGGTCCCGGACCATGGTAGAAAAACCACCCGAGAGTTACAACCAGCTTTGGTCCGGGACTTAAGATAGGGACCAAGTCCCGGACCACCCCCAGAAACCACAGAGAGCATTTTAAAGGTTTTAAATGATGAGGGTTTGAATGTTAATGATGTTATAAGATGTTAAGGCCTTGTTTGGTGCTTATAAGGCCCTTAGAAGTGTTAGAAAGTGTTAGAAGTATTAGAAGTGAGAACTCAAATTAACAAGAGTAAAACCGAGTTAACGGATAACGGGGTAAAACGGGAATAGCATTTTATTATGTGCCGTAAGAGCTTAGTATTAATAATAATGTTTGAAACATTATCAGAGAATCGTGCGTGACCCGAGTATGGTGAGATGAGACGGTAAAAGTAAAAAACCCCGGTGAAAGTTATGATTTTCTCATACTCCGCGTGCTAACCGAGTTACGTTGATTTGTGTGTTTGTGTGCCGGCTTAATCAAGATTAAAGCATGAAAATAATCCCTTGTTTGATTATGCATGCCATGTTGTATGTTGAATGAGCTAACATACTAGTATGCCGGTGTGGTCTAACATAGTGAATGGACCGACTCGTAGTGAGTAACGTTTGGCTAGAGACCCCTAGATCGGGTCGGTGCTTATGATAACGCAAACGTGCAAACACACAAACTATCCGTTAAAGTATAACGATAACACAACATATGAACTCCCTAGAATGTGAGGAGATGTACGGGTTGAGTAAATACCCGATAATGGTTAGAAAACCACATTGAAACAACCACGAAACAAATGAGAGTGGAAGGATAAGTGAACCTCCTTCAAGAGGATTTAAGATAGTTCGAAGATGTGAACTAGCGATGAGGGTAAAAGAGACCTGAGGGATTAGTATCCCTTGAGACATGGTCGACCTCCTATATGAGGATTTTACCTGGTATATGCAAGTAACCGAAAGTATGAGTAAAGTAAATGTATGGGTAACTCTTAAAACCTAAGATTAACCGAACTAAAGTAATGTTCCCAAGTCATTAGAAACATCGAGAGTGATGCTTCTAGACTAATATACATGATATTTTATAACTCCGAGAGAGGAGTGTATGGGAACGAGAGTAGTCCGAGAGTAGTTGGACCTAAGTAAAAGATAGGAACTAAGAGAGAGTTCCGTGAGCTAGTTGAACCTTCCCACCATGCTAGACCCAGAGTAGGGTCGAAACCGGGGAAGTAAGACTCTGCTAGAGAGCCATGAGTTTTGGCCTAAGTATGTATTAAGAGTATCAAGCGTGACGTAGGAGACCTATAGCGTCTCAAGAATCTACAAGAGCTTGAGTATAATTAACCCGAGAGTGTGGGTGAGAAAACGAGTATAATTAACCCAAGAGTGGGTGAGATAATGAGTAGATAACCCAAGAGTGTGGGTGAGATAATAAGTATAACCCGAGAGAATGGGTGAGTATAGTACGAGTAGCCCAGGAGAATGGGTGTATATGAACAAGTAACCCGAGAGAGCGGGTGAGATAATGAATAAGTAAACAAGGCAAGGTGAGGTATAACCCTCAAGGCCTAAGAGTAAGCAGATACAACTAACAACCTTGTTATGTTAGTTTGGAATTGTGTTCCGTGATTGGATGTAGATTCCTTGAGTAATACACATATTATTGTATTGCTATGATGCATGTTTTTGACTAATGAACTCCATGTATATCCGACAAAAGTAGTCGGCGTACCCCGGTTAGCGCTCGGGTATGCGAATTTCATATGCAGCGTTAAGCTGAGCCCCTAGGGGCGATGTTTTTTATTTTACAGGTACACCGAAGATGTTACCGTTCGAGAGTAGGACGGGGTCGGGGGTTACATGGGTAGTAGTTCTAATTACTTATGTATTTAAGGAGGTGTAAGACCGAATGTGTTTCGGCATCCATTTATTGTAGACTCGGTATAGTGAAGAAATGATTTGAGTATTGTATTTGTGTTGTGTACTCGGTTGTTCCAGTTCATCAGACCGTTACGTAGTAAGGAAGGCCTGGTTAGCCATATGGGTGGCTATTGGCGTTGTTTCACCCCCTCGTTGTAATTAGAGTTCCGCTGCGCGAGTAAGAGTAATTGGTGACAATGTATGAGGTAATGACGAGCTTAACGGTTGGGGTGTTACAAAAATGGTATCAGAGCGAAGTATCGCTCTGATGACTGGAAATACCGAGCTTAGGAAATACCGAGTTAGGAATTAGAGACTTTGGGCTATGGGTTGAGTGGTAGCGTGAGAGATGCGCTAGTTAGGAACTTCCAGTATGATCTGGATACCTACATACCAGACCCGCCCTCCACAACCCCCGTATTAAAAGCTTGGGAAAGAACGTCAGAGAGACGGGGAAACCCGATCTGACACTTATTTAATATTTCGATATGAACCAGAATCCGTCACGCGGTAGATCCGAGAAACCGGAAACCCCGGAGATGGATCCCGTGGAACGACAATAACCGCATTTAAAAGCGAAGATCGAGAATCCTAATCCAAGCAGACTGGAATTGTGGCAGCTTGGGGCGACTTAGCAGTCGCGAGAACCCAGCTGGCCGAGCAGCAGCAGAAGGAGCACCAACCGTGCAACAAGGCAGATTCATGAGAACTAACAGAACCGGGACACTTGTCTACGGACCGCCATAGTTAACTAATACCACCAACGGTATACGTATTGACTAAGAATCTAGTCAAAGGTAGATGCACCACCCTGCCACACCCGAAGAGGTTACAATACCTTAACGGGCACACTTAGACAGCTACAAGCATAACTACGGGATACACCCGAATAGGACTACAGCAGTAGTGCCTAAAAGACTTAACCTCGGTAACCATAGTAAAGACATGGGAACGAGCAACGAGGTAGAACGAAGCACTAAGTAATTAAGGAACTCCGAGAGTGGAGAAGCGCCTAAATGAATGACAGTCATGTCAAGATGAGTGAGAAGCAGCTCTAAGGAGTAGTATCCAACTAAAGGATCAAGGAAGAGCCGACAGGCTACCAATATGACGTGAACGATACCGTGACTAGTATGAGTTAACCTAAAAACCGCCTGTACCGCGCACTTGCCACGGCAAGTGCATATTAACGGGACTTTTAAGAAGAGCTTTGACAAGCGCGAATACTTTGCAAGTACAAAATGGGAGAGAAGCCAATACGGTAAGACAAACCTTAAGAATTGTGAAAAGAAACCTTGAAAAGGCCTAACAGCCTAATCACTGTATAAAGAACGTACCAGTCGGCGAGAAGTAGACTCGGTAAAGAACAGTCGGCACTGAAATGCCATGAGGATCTTACTTTCAAAACCCAAGTTTTTCTTTCAAACATATTTTTTTTCCAAAAAACCCCCGAATTTTTTAAACGGAACCAGAGAACCACGGTAAGTTATCATAGGACGATACTAGAGGAGTTGGCAATGAATGCTTCACCTAGGCGTGACCGACACTACAAGTGTACACAAATCGAGACATGGAACGACCGCACTCGAAGGAGCTTACGGACCTGACAAACCAATTATGAGTTAGTCAGGTAAGGTAAGTGGTAACGTATCAATAAGATACTCCATGTATGTATACTAGTAGAGTACGGAACACGGGAAGAGCCCACTCCATACTACGGACGAAAGAGCCAATTCAACAAAGACAGTGGGACACCTCGAATGACCGAAGAACTTAAGGAAGCTACCAAGATAAAGGAGTCTAGAAACCAGTAAGGTAACGGACCTAAGGACATAGCGTGGAGAAGTGCTAGAAGCACAGAGTATTAAGCACAGACTGAGATATGTCTCAGGAATCAAGAGGAAATACCTAATAACTGGAATGGATACCAGTGTAAGCATAAGATGAATGCCTTAATGATCATATCAATGCTTGATAAACGGGATAGAATTTCCACGTAATATCTCATTAAGAGAATAACGACCTAATTAAGTTGGTAAAGGAAAAGTAGTAATACTCTACCCAAACGGAGACATTACAACCCTAAACGGGATAGTTCGAATTATACATAGCCGCAAGGCGAAGTCGCAACTGAACATACCATAAGTACAAGCCAGATGTAATGGCATTACTCAGTAACACCCAGGAGCAATCCGAGAAGGGTGCCGGAGTCAACAATAGTTGAACAAAACATCGTGTTGAACACAAGTGGTTAAGCAAACACTCGGGTAGAACCCGAAGGGATCCCTCGTAACACGGGATACCCTAAATGCCAGAGGGCATGAATTAATATTAGAATACAAAAGGGGCTTCCATGTATGGAAGAGTGGTGAGACAACCATGTCAAAGAGCCCAGAAAAACCTCCTAACCGTTTAATGGCATACGGAGAAGATGAAACCTGTATAAACAGCCCGCATGGAGCATGGCGAGGCAATGTGGCTTATAAGCCGGTAAACTAACTGCAACTTGTAGATATAAACGTTGTAAACCTATGCATAGAGGCATAAGAGGAACAGTGGAGAATGAACCACTACCTTAGAGTGGGGATACCACTTGTTATTATGGGGCCTATGGAGCGGCATCTGCGTGAATCCTCCAGAGAAAGGCTACCACCTAGGTATGAAATGTGAAACCGCTAGTGCGGTGTAGTAAAACTTGAGCATGTGTATATTGCAATGAGTATATGAACATAGTAGAGTGTAAAGAGGAACCTCGATTGCAGCAATTCGAAACGAAGAGTAATCAGTTGAGTAGTAAACACTGTATGTGTGCAATATGAACTGCAGAGTAAGCAGCGCGCAAGTGCGCAGAGAGATTAAAGAATAGCGTATATTATTGAGCCAAGCGAATGGCAAGCCATAGTGTAAATGGCAAGAACACCTGGGCGGAAGCTAAAGTAGTAGCGGATGCCATGGAAAGAGAAAGAACAAGTACGCATAGTAGCGACCATTGTAAGAGTATATTCGGATAGTGATTAGAGTTGATGAAGAAAGAAATGGGTAAAGGAGACATGTTCATTCCTATCTCATGAGAGATTTACTGTCAAGGGTTTACGCTTCTACACTCTGTATGACTGAGTGTTTTGGTATTGCACTTGTGCGGTAATGATCGAGTGGGAGAGCCAGGAATTGAGAAATGTCAACGAAGCTTGTGAGTGAGAATTTAGAGAGATAACCGTGCGGCCGTTGGCCAAAGATTCACGAGGAACGTGAGCAGTAGTAACCCACAGGGCCCAGGATCGATGAATGGTAAATGCAGAGTAGTATGAATGAAGAACTCTGGTACAGAACCAAGAAACAAACATAATCCATGAGCCATATTAAACGAGGAAGCACTACATGCTAAGTAGTAGCTTGACCTCAACCGACAACAAGTCGGGAAAAATAAGTGAATAATCACAAAGGTATGCAGTGTTATACGAAGTAGATTTCCAGAGAACTGGAGAGACAATCTAAAATTCATCGAATTCGCATACGGTAAGAGATACCAAGCGACGGTTGAAATACATTGAGAATACCAAAGGCGAATTAAGCTCTAGTTATCAGGTCACTCAGCAGAAGCTTGTGGACCGTGATTCAGGGTTAAGTATACCTATCATAAACCCCTTGAAGCCTTAGAGGCTAGAACCGAACCCGGTTATGAGTTAATTAACCATACTGAAGTTAAAACACTTCATAATACCGAATTAGTGAATCAATGTTCAGTGATAACATATGGTTGGTTACGCGGGCGTAACCCTTTTAAGGGGGGTAGGGCGAAAGCTTAGAGTATGTTTTACGTATAGTTCGTAAACTACTATGTGCATAGCACAAAGAAATTGTTTTGATGTTTGGACCACATGTTACATAAACATGTGTTACCCATTCATTGTGTAAGTATAAGTATTGTGCATGAGAGATGCAAGTAACGAGTAAGTATTGTGCATGAGAGATGCAAGTAATGAGTATGTAATATTCATGAAAAGGGGAGTAGAGAGACTCCTAGGGAATGGGAATCCCTTTAGTATTTGTCTATTGAGATTAGACATGAGATATGACGAGTATAAATCGGCATGAAACCGATGTGTAACCTAAGAGGGAGTGAGTTCCCTAGGTGATTTTATTTGAGAATGATTGATGGAGTGAGTTCCATCCTTTGGAGTTGTATGTTGTATGTTTAAGTTGAGTTGAGTAATAATTGACTAATGAGGCCACAAATATGGAATGCCTAGGCAAGGTAAGTGAAACAATAGAGAATAATGGATGACTTAAGTCCATGATAAAGATAAATTGAAACAGATTGTTTTATGAATATGACTAGAAAAAGTAAAAGATAGAAAACGAAATGTTTGTCTATCTGATTGTTGAAACTGACGTGGGAGGTGGAACTTGGTCTGCTAGCGATCAAGGGAAACGAACAACAAATTGGGGTGGAAGGATAGTTCAACACTTATGTTGATCACATCAGGGTTGGATGATTCTTGAAGCTCCCTATAAGTGGTCATAAGTAATCACGCTAAGAAAAGATACAGCTACCATAAATTTGATTTGGAGTTGTGTGATGTTTTAAAAAGAATTTCAAACAGATTTTGAAAAAGAATTTTCTTCAAGTCTGAAGATGGAAACGAAAACTGGTTTTGAAACCGCTATCACCCGCCGATGGCTGTGGCCTTAAGTCTTGATGACCGGTAGAACGGTGGGCGTGTATTGGTTTTGAAACCATTGCACCGTACGTGCGGCGGTCCTAAGTGACCGGTTGGGGCGTGTCAGTGTGATTTTTCCAAAGGCAGCGGGACGGGGAGAGTACCCTGAGATGTTCCTGTGTTGAGTGAGTCAACCAGAGTGCCTGAGGATATGTATATGTGTAACGTTTTGATCAGAACCGAAGGGACCGTGGGCCAGAGAGGTAAGTGCCCATGTCATGAAGCGGCCGTGAACCCAGAAGAGATAAGTGTTCAACGTGGACCGGTACCTGAGGGATCAGTAGTATATTACTCAACATGGATTCAAGGACTGTAGTGCCTTTTTTCTCGGACCGTTCCATGGAGAGAGAACAAAGTAATTTTTGATTGCTATACATGCTGTGATATGTGTGAGGTATGTGTAGTATGAAATGAGACAGACTTGTGAATCTGTAAGGTTGTACATGTATTATAACCTTGCATAGTACGCCCATGAGAGTAACCATTTAGATTCACCAACTTGAGGACAAGTTCCTAAGGGGGGTAGATTTAATACCCCGGATCTAATGGTGATTTAATTACTCTAATAAAATTATTTAAGGGCCTAATTGTGCCTAGAGAGTATCGGTAAAAGAATAAAACCAAAAGAAAAGAGAAAATGCGTTAAAAAGCGAAAAACGCTAAAATGCGCATTAAATGAAAATAAGAGATATCTGATCTCGTAGGGTCCGAGATGGATTCCTAAGGCTTAGTTAGGCCTAATTAGTATACGGGAATGATTCCTGAAGAAAACGGATCCAAATAATGGATTGAAACGCTAATAAGCATAAACACGTTTTTTGAGAAAACCCGAAACGTGACTTTAAGCGGTCAAACGGACCCGTAGAAATTATAGTTGATTAAATAACTATAAATAAGTTTTAATGGAAGCTTAATAACCATTAAAAATAAAGAAACAAGAAAAATCCGAAAAACGGGCCCGGTTATGAATAGTACCTAACCGGGTAATTTAAAAGTGTTTCTTGTAAAAAAACCAAAGAAGAAAAACGCTACCAGCTAGTATTTTGTGTGGGGCCAATTTTAATTAGTATGTACCACACATTAATAAGCTTGCTAGTTATTAATAGCAAGAAGACAAGAAAATAAGTAAAGTAAAAAGTGAAATAGTAAAAGAGATTTAAGTACTCTCTTACCTCCCTTCTTTCTTATTTCACGATTTGCCCCAACCTCTGGCTACCCTCCTTCTTCCGCCTCTGTAAACATGGCGATTTCAAAACAGCACACCACCTCCATCTTGTTCTCACCTTTCTCTGCTCTCATTCTTACCGAATCGCATAAAAATGGTATCGTTAGATTCGTATCGGCGAGGGCTACGTTTTCCACCCCTCAAATCTCGATTCCTCCATCTTCACTTCCATGGGTGTTGGAGCTTTTGGAGCTTCAAGAGCTGATTTTAACTCTCCTCCATCTCCTTAATGTCTCAAAGGTAATAATAAGTAAGAGTTTGGCCATTTCAAGCTTGTGTCTTGCGATTTGGAAAATTTTCCTCACGTTGAAAATTCTTCTCATTTCAGCCGATTCTCCATGCCTTGGGGTGCTGGAAATTCCATTATTTTGACCAAGCTCTCCTTTGGACATTCCAAGGTAATACCTAAGTTAGAACCCTAAGGACTAGCTCCTATGATATTAACTTTGTGAGTTATCCGTGAGTAATAAACTAGTTGTTATGTGTGGTTTGGGGTATGAGTAGACATCAATCTATACCTCTGTTAGTGTGGAAACAAGAAAGAAAGAGAGAATCAGAGAAGGAGGAAGAAGAGGGAAGAAAACCGAAAAACTAGCAAGGTAATGAATTTACTTGGGTGTTTCGTTCTCTGGAAACCGATTTTGAATGTAAATAAATAACCACGAACTAGTGGTAGTCTTGTACTACAATATTGGTTTTTGATTGAGGAAGTTTTAATGCTGTGTTGGAGATGCAAAACAAACTTAGAAACTGAGCTTGTATTGTGGATAACAGAGGGGAAATTAATGTGTTGCTGTAAGGATTTTTATGTTGTAATAACAGGGATGGAAAAAACTGATTTTGGTGGTTGTTGTAGTGTGGTGTAAATGCTAAGAATGCAGTTAAGTTATGGCAAAACTTGTTTAGGAAATAATGCCATGTGAGTGCTTGGAATGGCATCAGTAAGTGAGGTTTGAATGGTTTAAAAAAAACCAAATCTGTTACAATCTGATAAAAACAAGAGAAACTAGCTTGTAAGTGTAAGAGAATCTAAGTGAAATTGACTAGAATTGGTGAGTGTACTTGTGCTTGGTTTAAGGTGGTTTAGGTGGGTATTAGACGCTAAAAACCATGTGGATTTTAGTTGGTGAAGATAGGTTAATCATGGGCTAGAGATAACCTGTACAGATTATGAACTCTCAAATTGGTAAAATCTGTAGCAGGGTCCGGGACCTAGTCCATGGACAAAGTCCCGGACCCCCCCTTATTCATGCCGTGAGATTACCCTGCACTTGGTCCGGGACTTTGGGTATGGAAAAGGTCCCGGACCACCCCATTTAAATAGACCGAGATGAACATCCATGCTGGTCCGGGACTTGGGATAGGGGACAAGGTCCCGGACCATGGTAGAAAAACCCACCCGAGAGTTACAACCAGCTTTGGTCCGGGACTTAAGATAGGGACCAAGTCCGGACCACCCCCAGAAACCTACAGAGAGCATTTTAAGGTTTTAAATGATGGGGTTGAATGTTAATGATGTTATAAGATGTTAAGGCCTTGTTTGGTGACTTATAAAGGCCCTTAGAAGTTTAGAGTGTTAGAAGTATTAAGAAGTGAGAACTCAAATTAACAAGAGTAAAACCGAGTTAACGGGATAACGGGGTAAAAAACGGGAATAGCATTTTATTATGTGCCGTAAGAGCTTAGTATTAATAATATGTTTGAAACATTATCAGAGAATCGTGCGTGACCCAGTATGGTGAGATGAGACGGTAAAGTATAAAGAACCCGGTGAAAGGTATGATTTTCTCATACTCCGCGTGCTAACCGAGTTACGTTGATTTGTGTGTTTGTGTGCCGGCTTAATCAAGATTAAAGCATGAAAATAATCCCTTGTTGATGATTATGCATGTTGTTGTTGAATGAGCTAACATACTAGTATGCCGGTGGGTCTAACATAGTGAAGGACCGACTCGTAGTGAGTAACGTTTGGCTAGAGACCCCTAGATCGGGTCGGTGCTTATGATAACGCAAACGTGCAAACACACACACTATCTGTTAAAGTATAACGATAACACAAACATATGAACTCCCTAGAATGTGAGGAGATGTACGGGTTGAGTAAATACCCGATAATGGTTAGAAAACCACATTGAAACAACCCACGAAACAAATGAGAGTGGAAGGATAAGTGAACCCCTTCAAGAGGATTTAAGATAGTTTGAGATGTGAACTAGCGATGAGGTAAAAGAGACCTGAGGGATTAGTAGCTCCCTTGAGACATGGTCGACCTCCTATATGAGGATTTTACCTGGTATATGCAAGTAAACCGAAAGTATGAGTAAAGTAAATGTATGGGTAACTCTTAAAACCTAAGATTAACCGAACTAAAGTAATGTTCCCAAGTCATTAGAAACATCGAGAGTGATGCTTCTAGACTAATATACATGATATTATTATAACTCCGAGAGAGGAGTGTATGGGAACGAGAGTAGTCGAGAGTAGTTGGACCTAAGTAAAAGATATAGGAACTAAGAGAGAGTTCCGTGAGCTAGTTGAACCTTCCACCATGCTAGACCCAGAGTAGGGTCGAAACCGGGGAAGTAAGACTATGCTAGAGAGCCATGAGTTTTGGCCTAAGTATGTATTAAGAGTATCAAGCGTGACGTAGGAGACCTGTAGCGTCTCAAGAATCTACAAAGTTTGAGTATAATTAACCCGAGTGTGGGTGAGAAACGAGTATAATTAACCCAAGATATGGGTGCGATAATGAGTATAGATAACCCAAGGGTGTGGGTGAGATAATAAGTATAAGAACCCGAGAGAATGGGTGAGTATAGTACGAGTTAGCCCAGGAGATGGGTGTGTATATGAACAAGTAACCCGAGAGAGCGGGTGAGATAATGAATAAGTAAACAAGGCAAGGTGAGGTATAACCCTCAAGGCCTAAGAGTAAGCAGATACAACTACACCTTGTTATGTTAGTTTGGAATTGTGTTCCGTGATTGGATTAGATTCCTTGAGTAATACACATATTTATTGTATTGCTATGATGCATGTTGTTTGACTAATGAACTCCATGTATATCCGACAAAGTAGTCGGCGTACCCCGGTTAGCGCTCGGGGTATGCGAATTTCATATGCAGCGTTAAGCTGAGCCCCTAGGGGCGATGTTTTTATTTTACAGGTACACCGAAGATTTACCGTTCGAGAGTAGGACGGGGTCGGTGGGTTACATGGGTAGTAGTTCTAATTACTTATGTATTTAAGGAGTGTAAGACCGAATGTGTTGTCGGTATCCATTTATTGTAGACTCGGTATAGTGAAGAAATGATTGAGTATTGTATTTGTTGTGTACTCGGTTGTTCCAGTTCATCAGACCGTTACGGTATGTAAGAAGGCCTGGTTAGCCATATGGGTGGCTATTGGCGTTGTTTCACCCCTCGTTGTATTAGAGTTCCGCTGCGCGAGTAGATAATTGGTGACAATGTATGGTAATGACGAGCTTCGGTTGGGGTGTTACAAAATGGTATCAGAGCGAAGTATCGCTCTGATGACTGGAAATACCGAGCTTAGGAAATACCGAGTTAGGAATTAGAGACTTGGGCTATGGGTGAGTGGTAGCGTAAGAGATGCGCTGTTAGGAACTTCCAGTATGATCTGGATACCTACGATACCAGACCCGCCCTCCACAACCCCCCGTATTAAAAGCTTGGGAAAGAACGTCAGAGAGACGGGGAAAACCCGATCTGACACTTATTTAATATTTCGATATGAACCAGAATCCGTCACGCGTAGATCCTGATAACCGGAAACCCCGGAGATGGATCTCGTTGGAACGACATAACCGCATTAAAAGCGGAAGATCGAGAAATCCTAATCCAAGGAGACTGGAATCTGTGGCAAGCTTGGGCGACTTGCTTAGCAGTCGCGAGAACCCAGCTGGCCGAGCAGCAGCAAGAAGGAGCACTAACCGTGCATCAAGGCAGATTCATGAGAACTAACAAGAACCGGGACACTTGTCTACGGACCGCCATAGTTAACTAATACCACCAACGGTATATGTATTGACTAAGAATCTAGTCAAAGGTAGATGCAACCACCCTGCCACACCCGAAGAGGTTACAATACCTAACGGACACAGCTTAGACAACTACAAGCATAACTACGGGATACACCCGAATAGGATTACAGCAGTAGTGCCTAAAAGACTTAACCTCGGTAACCATAGTAAAGACATGGGAACGAGCAACGAGGTAGAACGAAGCACTAAGTAATTAAGGAACTCCGAGAGTGGAGAAGCGCCTAAATTGAATGACAGTCATGTCAAGATGAGTGAGAAGCAGCTCTAAGGAGTAGTTATCCAACTAAAGGATCAAGGAAGAGCCGACAAGGCTACCAAATATGACGTGAACGATACCGTGACCAGTATGAGTTAACCTAAAAACCGCCTGTACCGCGCACTTGCCAC
>JAIOTZ010000288.1:0-66421 GCA_023374045.1 Limonium bicolor
ACTAAGATTCCTTAACCAAAAACACCTTGTCTTTTGAACCTTAAGTGGAATTTAAAGATAAGGATAGTAGCGATCTCATTCCGCCTTATATGAAATCGAATCTTAGTAAAACTTGTGGAATATATATATTGAATATCAAAGTGTTTACAAGGAAGACTCATCCCTAACCAAAATCTAACAAGGATCTCTACTTCACCATCCACTCAAATAAGGAGAAATACATAAGGGAAGGAGATTGATCAAAGCCTTAACCCAAAAAGGAAATCTTCTCTTCTTCTTCGTGGAGGGATCCGTAGAAATGCCTTGGACACCAACAATGGAATGTGGGCGGAAATGAAGTGTGGATGGAGTGTATAGGTATGTTGGAATGTATTGATTGATGTAGACTCTCGGCCTATTTATAAGCCTCATTTGTGTCTGTTGCCGGGCGTCGTGCCGGATCAGGAGTAGCCGGCACATGTGGAAAACGTGTCAACTGCTCAACGGTCGAAACCGCCAAATCCGCGCGAAACAGTGCATATGCCGGGTAGGAGATACCCGGCATCATACCCGACACCAGCCAAATCACTAACGGTCAATAACTGCCATCGTTTGGTCAACCGGGGGACTCTTTACTTATGCCGGATGGAATGTACCCGGCATTAGGTTCGGAAAAGCCTGTTTTCTGATCTATGTTTATGCCGTGCAGGATTCATCCGGCATGGAGTCCAACATCAATGGAATTTCTGCCTAGAGATTCGTTTCTTCCATAGAAAACATAAAAAACATAAGACTGGACAAATAAAACACTTTAATACATAATATAGCATAAATAACCTCTATATAACTTTATTTAGATAAATATAACCCTAAATCTAGTGCATAAAATATGATAAGTCTGCGGCTTATCAAGGCCCTACACTTACCTTTTGCTAGTCCTCAAGCAAAATTAGATTAGAAAGGAGTAATTACTTATGCACAAAACAGATAGACTTTAGAATGACAATTAGATAAATATTCTCAACTATTTGACTCTATTTCACAAGTATCACTTAATCATCCCTATTCCATCAAAACATACTAATGGGTAAAAATAAAGAATTTCAAAACCGATCAAAAACTTTTGGGCTATTTTGCATAAGGGATTTGTAAACTCTCCTTTTTCCGGTTTCCATCATTCAGCTCTGTTTTTCAAGAGTATCTGAATGTGGCCAAGACACTCATCGATGTTTTTATGTTCAGCCCTATTTTGCAAGGGTTTCTGAATCAACCATGATTTTTTGCATTGAAGAACAGGGAATTTAGGAGAAAAACAAATGAAAAACCTCGTTTCTTACTTTTATTTTGAGGCACCTTTTTCAACCTCAAGGAATATAATGCTTTTCCTTTGGAAGAAGATTTTTTTTCTTTTTTTCTTTTTCTTCTTCTTCTTTTTTCACAAAACCCTTTTAAGATTTTCACCAAAAGATTTTCCACATTTTGAAAAAGGAAAGAAAATAATACCCAGAAGTAAATAAAGGAAAGAATTAGGAGGAAAGATCATATACTCATGTTAATAAAGAGAATTAAAAAGTTAAAAACATGAATCTACAAGTCATTAGAAAGCTTACCTCTTGAGAGAACAAGCATTTATTCATTCCTAATCTTATCTCAATCAAAACATGCAAAAGTTTTAGTAAAACATGAAAACTCACAACTTATGCATATTATAAAAAAACTTTTTTTAAGGGGGTCCCTGCCCTACACTTGGCAGAACACTATCCCCAGTGTTCAAATAAGAAATAGGACATTGTTTTTTTAAGAAGCTAAAAACAACTGAATAGGAACAAAATAAGAGAAGACAACTAAAAAGAACAAAGTCAATAAAAAGGAAATAATAAAGATAGAGGGACTCCTCTGAGGTGAGAAATGCATGAGGAGGAACCGCCCTACACTTAGCCTTTTAGGCTACTTGACATCATCTGAGATCCTTGGCAGGAAAGTGACCAAATTCGCATGCTCCCTTGGATTAGTTTGTGTTTGGGATGGGAGCTGACCTTGTTGTTGTGGTTGCGTCAGAAGTTGCTGCAACTGCAACTGCAACGTTTTGTGCTCCTTGCGAATGGTCGAGATCTCGTTATGAGCATCCTGGGTCTTGTTCATCAGGGCTGACATCATATCACGAAGTTCAGCCATTTCAGCCTCTAATGAAGATGTAGGATGGGATGGTCGGTATTGTCTCGGACCTCCCTGGTAGCCGGCTTGACTTTGGAAGTTGTGAGGGGGTTGGTTCCCCTGTTGCCATGGCTGCATGTACCCTTGATTGCTCACATAGTTGACTTCCTCAGTATTCTGAAAGTCTGTCATGTCAGGGCCTTGAGTGTGTGGTCGTGCACTAACCACATTCGCTTGCTGGGGAAGATGATTCATTGCTATTTGCTCCACCACCTTCTATAGAGCTCTAACCTTCGTGGATGTTTGAGCATTGCTCTCCAACAACTGCTCATGACTTTGCATCAGCTTTTTAAATTTAGCGTCTCCCTCGCCCACTTGATATAACCAGCGGTACCACCCCTGGTTCCACATGTGGCCCAATCTCTATCTCTTCGCAAAGAGATTCAACCCCACTAAGGAATTGATCTCCAAGCTTCTTCAGTATGTCTGCACCAAGGGTGGATAGGATCATCGTCTTGCATTGGTTGACCAATCCCTTATAAAACAACTAAGAAAGTTGTTCCTTGGTGAGGCCGTGGTGTGGACACGTGCGCAGCAACCCCTTGAATCTGTCCCAAGTCTCACAGATGTTCTTCGAGCCAGGTTATCTGAAGTTGTATATCTCAGCGATCATCTCCAGGTGCGACTTGGAGGCAGGAACTTATCATAAAATTTGGTTGCCATGTCCTCCCAAGTGGAAATAGTACTGGGGTTCAGACTATGGTACCACTTGCTGGCGTTCCCTGTATGGCTATGGGGGAAGAGGGAAAGTCTGGCGTATTGGAGGACATTATTTGTGGAGGTTAGGCTATTTGTGTGTTGAAAGAATTTGGTGATGTGGAGCAAGGCATCGTCCGGATTCGTACCGTCAAACATACCCAACTCCTTGATGCATCGGATCTGATGATATGGCTTAAGCTTTTGCCATTCATCATACTCATTTTGTGCAAGGAGAGGGAGGTCGATCGCTGGTTTTTGGCCTTGGTTGGAGGGCCTGTTTATGCTTCGGACGGTCGGTGCTGCCATTTGTGTAGGAACTGCTTCTTGTAGGGTTCGTTGTTGCCTTAAAGTACGAAGCAGAGTTCTCTCGATCTCTGGGTCAAAGTTTTGTTAAATCTTCAGGTTGACTTGTTGACCGGAGTAGCATTCACCTTTTAATGATTTAGGAGGAGGAAAATACAACGTTATAATATTTCGTAGTAATTAAATAATAAGGTAATTACATATTAAATTTCCAAAAAATAGAAGAAACAAAATAAGGTATGTCGGACACGGTGCCGGGTACGGGGCGCCGACATTGGACTTCCTCCAAACTGCAGGGTTTATTTTACCCGGCGTTACGTCCGGCTTGTTCGAAAAATAAGAAAAACGCAAAAGAGGGAAAGATAAAATAGAAGTGCAATAGGACGAAAAACAACTCTAAAAAATTGAAATGCAAAATAAAAGTTGAGACTTGATGTCGGGCTGTGCGCCGGTTGATTCTTATCCGGCTTAGGACTTCCTCCAAACTGCCGGACGTGTAGAACTCGGCACTTTACCCGGCTTCCTTTACGAATATTGAAAATATCTTGAACGTGCCGGACATACGGCGGGTAAAACCTGTCTGGCATCAGACTTCCTCCGATTATGCCGGCTATTTTGTGCCCGGCAATATGCATGGCACATTCAAGTCTGCAAAAACTAAGTGTGAGCCTCGATTTTAAACCCTATCCTATGTTGATTAAAGTTGATTAGGATCTAACCGGGTTTTAGGTCCACTTATAACCTAAGATTAATAACTATGTCATAAAACAATAATTATTAAAACCTAAGCTAGCTCACTGGAACCTATTATGAGTCGCCACCTAATTTTAACCTAGATCAAATTAGGAAAGGAGAGTTCGGGTTCGGGGGCTTGATATTCGACTTAATTAGGGTTCAAATTACTTTCATTACCCCTCCTAGGTCGTTTTTCCTCTACTCGGTTTAATTACGGCTTTCTACAAAGTTGTTTTTAACCTAGGTGCGCGCTTCTGTTTTTTTGTCTTTTTTAGCATTTTTTGACAGAAAATTAAAGTGGAAATTAAAACTACCTAAACTAGGGTTTCGGAGGCAGAATTAGGTCAAATTTTGTTTCCGTCCGTAGCCACGGACCTATTGTCCGAAGCCACGGACCCCAGTTAACCTATATGAAAATAAAAGTCGAATTAAACAGAAAACAGAAAATCGTAAAGTCCGGGGCCTCGGACAGACTGTCTGTGGGCCCGGACACTATTAAAAAAACCTAATTTTAAATTTTAAAAATCCCGCCGCCGTCCGTGGGTGTCCGAGCTTACGGACAGGGAGTCCGGGACCCCGGACACGACGTCCGTGGGTGCGGACAGCCCTCGGACGGCGGCTTTGAGGCTGTTCCCGAAGGTGTTTTCGGCTCAAATTTTATGGGTGCGTAGCCTGAAAGATGTACAATACGTTAGTGGTCGAAAGTTCTCAATTTGAATTCGAATTATGCACGAAACTTGGTAAACAAGTTATTGGACAGAAGCTTGAATAAACAGCAATACAGAAGCGTACGAAGGTTAGTTTGAGCCCAAATTTTGAGGCAAGACAGATAATACCGTGGTGAATTGGGGAAGTGGAGTTTCTACCTGTTTTACCTTCGGATTCACAACGTTTCTTCACACCGGGATTCGTCGAGTGCTCCGTTGATGGCAGACCCGTGAGGATTTCGACCCAAGCTTCTGGTTGTTGGTTGTTCTTGCTGTTCTTCACGTTTTGGAGGTGTTTTTGTGGGGTTTTGATGATTATTGGTGCTTTAGGAATTGGAAAACGTGTTTAGATGGTGATTTCGGGGGATTTTCGGTATGATTTGGGTGGCCGGGTGTTGGAAAACGTGAGAGAGAGAGAGAGGCTGTGTTTTCTGACTCTCTAGGGTTCTTGAGCATATGAAGTTCTGATTTTATCCAAAAACCTATCCCCTTATATAGACTTTCTTAAAGATAAAGAAAATCTAGTAAAAGTAAGATTTTTTGATATTTTAATTAAGTGACTTCCCAAATAAATTTTGCTGTGAAATTTAACCACATGTCAAGGATGGATATTACGAATTTTCTGAGGTGGAACCGAATTTTTTTAATGTTGGAATATTTTTAAATTGAATTTCTCGTCAGATTCAGTCAGAAATTGCTAGAAAATTATTGGAAATTCTAAAAATCAAAATTCCAACGCCATTATGCTTAGAATGTCATCCTCTATCATGGGTTAAATATCAAAGCATTTCAAGTTGATTTGGGCATCCTTTGGAGGAGAGAGAAAGCTCATAGGAGGTCTTAGGAGCCTTTAAAGATTACCAAAACGCCTCCTGAAAGTGACGAAGCTGCTCCCCATGCCATGAAACGCGCCGATCGAGCCGGGATTCCTCACTGCTTGATTAAAATGCCTCTCACAACACCAGTACCTCGTAGACCCTAGCCAGGGGGGGTCAAAATTTTGGGTATAACAGATTGCCCCCCGTCAACTAGACTTTGTAATGAAAGTGAGAAGGCTAGTTGATGCTTGAGTGATACCCCAAAATTTCAAATGTTTCCAAGATCCTGCGTATTATCGAAAACTGACAAATTGTGTCGAGCTATTCTAAGGCGCTGACTACCTAAAATGATGATATGATGTCAAACTGTTCTAAGGCGTTGACTACCTATGACGAATGAGATGATGTCAAGCTATTCTAAGGTGTTGACTACCTATAAGTAAAGTGAAATGAAGTAATGTCAAGCGATTCTAAGGCGTTGACTACCTATGAGATGATGATAACTGGGTGGTATGCAAATGCAAGAATGCTGAAATGCTAATGATGCTAATGATGCTAATGATGTTGATGATGTTGATGATAATGCTGGTGATAATGCTGATGATGCTGATGATAATGCTGATGATGCTGATGATAATGCTGATGATGCTCGGATGCTTCTGGGGACCGAAACCCGTGCTAATGCTCCTGGCTGGACCCAATGTGGACTTATTGCCATCGCCCCCCAAGCCGGTGTGCAGGGATAACTCCTAGTAAAAACCTTGGGGACTTATTGCCTTCGCCCACCATTCGTTGATCCCGGAAATAAGTTGACATCGCAAAAGGAGGATTTATTGCCATCACCTCGCCAACTTTTCTGTCGCCAGGTCTTGTGACGCGCCTGGATAATGCAACTAGGTCTTATGACGAGCCTATATGAATGAGATGAATGCAATGTGTTTGATGAGAGTGGGTAAGCTAGAGGGTAACTCTAGGTCTCACTACGAGCCTAAGGGAATGCAACTAGGTCTTACAACGAGCCTAAAAGATGGTTCTAGGTCTTATGACGAGCCTAAAGGATGGTTCTAGGTCTTATGACGAGCCTAAGGGAATACGACTAGGTCTTACTACAAGCCTAAGGATGGATCTAGGTCTTATGACGAGCCTAAGGGAATGCAACTAGGTCTTACGACGAGCCTAAAAGATGGTTCTAGGTCTTATGACGAGCCTAAGGGAATACGACTAGGTCTTACTACGTGCCTAAGGATGGATCTAGGTCTTATGACGAGCCTAAGGGAATACGACTAGGTCTTACTACGAGCCTAAGAGATGGTTCTAGGTCTTATGACGAGCCTAAAGGATGGTTCTAGGTCTTATGACGAGCCTAAGGGAATACGACTAGGTCTTACTACAAGCCTAAGGATGGATCTAGGTCTTATGACGAGCCTAAGGGAATGCAACTAGGTCTTATGACGAGCCTAAAGGTTGTTCTAAGTGAAAGTGGGTAAAATGTATAAGTGGATGTAGAAGAATTAAAGTTCATGCCAAATCTGGAGATGGTAGTGCTCAAGATGGGCCTGCGGATGTTTGGACGTGGAGGTAGGGCTTAAGACGGGCCTGTGGGAATTTGATGTGGAGGAAGGGCTTAGGACGGGCCTGTGAATGTTTGGATGCGGAGGTAGGGCTTAAGACGGGCCTGCGGGATTTGATGTGGAGGAAGGGCTTAGGACGGGCCTGTGGTTTTGGATGCGGAGGTGGGCTTAAGACGGGCCTGCGGGGATTTGAGGTGGAGGAAGGGCTTAGGACGGGCCTGTGGGTGTTTGGATGCGGAGGTGGGGCTTAAGACGGGCCTGCGGGGATTTGATGTGGAGGAAGGGCTTAGGACGGGCCTGTGGGTGTTTGGATGCAGGTGGGGCTTAAGACGGGCCTGTGAGAATGGTTTGAACCTTTGGGTTTTGGACTTTTGGGCCTCCATCGGTGTTGTTGTCGCAATTGTTGGAACCAACAATTGCCCCCAGTATTCTTTCTTAAGGCAATCTGAGTTAGAGTTCATGGCAATCGATCGGAACGATCGATTGCCCCCAGTATTTTCTTTGGCTAAGCGTGCGAACAAGTCTCGTCCTCATAGGGTCAAGGCTTATGTTTTGATGTGGTGCTTCCTAACCTACGCTCGATGTGTTTGGTGTTTGCACTCGTTTCTCACTTACGGTCACAACTTCTCAACCATTGAATTTGACATTTGTTAGATTTACGCGTTCAACCTGTTACTTTCACGTGATTAGATACACAACTACTAAGTCGGAAGTCTTTTGAGCTTATAACGTGGCTATGGGGTGTGATGAATGACAACAGGATAATGGAGGAATGTTTAGGATATGTGGAGCTTTAAAGATGACCAAAGCTGCAACTTGCACCGTCCCTTGGACTTGTCTTCTTTGCCTTGAAGTCGTTTGGCTATTTCATGATGACTTAGCTTGTGAACTTGGGACTTGGAACTTTTTGGGTTGTTTCTTGCACCTTCTCTCTTTCTTCCAATTTTGGATTTCTTCGAGGCTTTTCAGGTTTGCCTTTCTTTGAACTTCCTTTCCTTCGGGGTTCTTGTGTTTCCCGGTTTTGAACTTTGAGAGCTGTGAGCTCATTTGGATCCTGTGTCACTTTGGGACCATTTGCGGATCGTTTCGTCATGCTGGTAGCAATTTTGCTTCTTTGGACTTATGAAGTTGCTGTCCAAAAGTCGGGCTCCTTGCTTCCTTTGGTCACCGGGTCGGTTATTCATCATTGGCTAGCTTATTTGTGGAGCTTGTAGTGTTGTGAAAAAGGTTATATATGAAAAGCTCAGCGGGGGGTGCCTAGGGTTTAATGTCAGGGTTCACAAGCTTTTGGCTGTGTGGTGCTGTTTCCTAGGTGCTTCGTCATCCCTAATAGTTGTGTATCCATTCTTTGTTACTTTTCATAGGTTTAAGCGTAAATTTACAAAATATCTCCTTCGATCGGAGTCATGCCGTTTACCTTACCTTTAAATGTGGCCTCTCTGGAGTCGTGTAAAAATGACACGCTCTTTCGCTCTTGGTTTTACCACTCAAGGCACTCTCGCGAAGTGTACACTCGGAGACTTGCTTGCACATTTAAACAAAAGAAACAAACATTATCGTTCCTTAACTCAGATTGCCCCCAGTATTGTTGTGGGGTCTTCTTGACAAACCTTAGAATGCCCAAGTTATTAGTGGAGGGTGACTGCATGTGTGGTGGTGAACAATGGTGGTGACGGGGTGATTGATGAGTGATTTTTTTCTTTTTTTTTTTTGCGGCAGCAGCTTTGTTTTTGATGAAATGACGGAATGCTGTGACATGTGGGATGGCTGTGGGGAAGGTGGCGAGTGTGCGGATGGGAAGGCGGTTTTGCACAGGAGGTTTCGTGAAAAACAAAGGTCCTTACTCTTATATGTTTGCAGACATGCCTTATGAGAGAGTTTTCTTTTCCTTTCTTTTTCCTTTTCTTTTTAGCACATGAACGGAAGTATAAACGTTGAAACATGAACAAAGAAGAAATTTTATTGATGACCCAAGGGAACAACAATGGTACCGAGTACCAACTAAACAGCAGAACTAGCTAAAACAACCTAAAAGAAAAGAAAAAGGAAAAGGACAAAAGCTACGCAAAACAACTTAAAAGGAGAAAAACAACAAAGATTCCTAGTGGTGATCTGGCATAGGGTTCCCGAAGATATTCCCGCGCTCTGAGAACTGAAGTCCCTGGTCAATCAGGTCTTGGATCTTATGCTGTAGGGCCCTGCAATGATCGGTGTCGTGACCTGGTAACTGATGGTAGTGACAGAACTGATTTGGACTCCTGCCCAAACGGGTGACTCCTGGTCGGGGCGGAAGAGGCTGTAAGATGTTCTGCTCCTGGAGCTTTTTCAGAGCATGACTCAAAGGCCGACCGATATCTGTGAATTCTCGCTGACTGAAATCCGGTCTGGGAGGCGGTACCGCTCGATAGTTCCTCCCTTGCTCCCTTGGCTGCTGGACTGCATTCACCTCGTACTGTCCCGCGTACCTCTGCGGTGCGCTCTGTGCATAAGCTGTGGTTGGGTAGGAAGCTTTCGCCGGTTCAGATTTTGAGAACTTTGAATTACTTCCGGCTCCTCGAGAATATCCAAGCTTTAGGTCTCCCCTGTGGATCTTCTCCTCCAAAACTCCTACCTGGCCCATGAGCATATCAAAGCTTGGAAAGTACATATACTTTAATTCATCATTGTACTGCTTTTGCATGTTCTCAACAATCATGCGAATTTGTTCCTGCTCATCCATCCTTGTGGGCATGCCCGCTGCTTTCCTCCTCCACCGCTTTATAAAGTCAGACATGGACTCACTTCCTGTTTGGCGCGTGCTGGCAAGGTCAGACCGGGTGATTTCCAAGTTTTTAGCATACTCAAAGTGAGTCAGGAAGGCTTCACATATCTCCTCGTACGTCTTGGTGTTCATTCTCTGAGTTAGGTACCATCGTTGAGGAATCTCATCTAAGTACCGAGCGAAAACCTTGGCCTTCTGCATATCATTGAGCCTCAGGATAGACATCTCCCGATCAAACATCGCCAAATGAATTTGGGGATCGGTCGAGCCCTTGTAGAGAGCCAAAGTGGGGAGCTTCAGCTTTGCAGGTAGCTCAACGTCTGGATAGGATCCCATGGAGAGGTAGTCAAAACCAGCAGGTTTTCCAGCCTTTTCCATGCGCTCAATGCGCCTCAGAGCCCTCTGAACCTCAGCGGCTAACTGATTCCCGGGAGCACCACCTCCATATCCGACATGGGTGTCATGTCCCTCCAAGGAGATATTGTCCATGCCGTATAAAGGGTTGACAAATCCTTGCAGTGGTCCTTCTCGTCTTGCTGCCTCCAAGGATCCTATTTTCTCATGGAGCTCAACTGTTGCCGCTGTATGCCGTGCCTCCAGGGCTTCAATGGCAGCTGATGTTTCTGTACCAGGCTGGCCATTTGATCCTGCTCCCCCATTGGACCCCCAGCGGTCCTGCTTTGGGCTGCCGTTTCCAATGCGGCCAACTTATCTTCTAGCTTGGCGATTGTGTCCACATACTTATTCTCGAGTGCCTGGATTGCTTCCTGGTGTTTTAAATCAAAATTTTTCATGAGCTCTTCAACAGAAGTGTTCTGGTTTTCCCCCCTGCTGGCTGATCCTCTTGAGAGATATCATCATGCGCCTGGACCGACATGTCAGCTGAGCTAGAATCTACCCTGGGCTGAAATAACGGAGGTGGGGGAGTAGGCAGTCGGGTCAAACGTCCGGAACTTCTGTCCCAGCGCCTTTCTGAAATCTTGCCTTCTTTCTGTTTTAGAACATAAAAAAGAAACATTAGGGCATGGGCTTTCAACAACGTGGAAAGGCTTTCCCCTGAGGGCCCTTGTGTTCTAATTACAGGACTCTTTTGCTTTTTTCGGACTATTTGGGCCGTTGGACATTCGAGCATTTCATTCGGACTGGGAGAGACTGTTGGGCCGATACAGACTTGGGCCTGAGGCCCAGGAGGAGATAACATATGCACAGAAATCTACGTACGTGTGGCGATGCAAATGGCCTCACAAGATGACTCGATCCAACAGGTACGGGTCGACCCGGAGAGGTGCTTGGGGCACGGGCCCGGGTTGCCACAAAGGTATAGGGCTTGCACGCTATTCTCTTGGGCTTCCCCACTTTTTTCACATCACCTAAAGGTGTGCGTCTACGGTCGGGTCTTTGACTGACCAAAAATGGGCTAGGTAAGGGTACTGCCAGGAAAATGCTTGGGGCTAAGGCCCAGGTATTAAGGGGGTGTGGTAGACGACACCCTCCTCTTTTCCCCCATTTATTCACATCACCTAAAAGGTGTGAGTCCCTGACAGGGGACCCTCAAACGGTCCCGGTGAAACTGGTTTGCGTGGACCCTCGCTCTCGTATGATGTAAGGGTGCAAAAATTAAAGTGCGCACATAAATAAACAAGCAACATAGTAAAAGCCATAAATAAACGTTTTCAAGTTAAGCCCTCTTTCTTAAAATTAAACAAGTT
This sequence comes from Limonium bicolor, assembly GCA_023374045.1. Classification (NCBI taxonomy): domain Eukaryota; kingdom Viridiplantae; phylum Streptophyta; class Magnoliopsida; order Caryophyllales; family Plumbaginaceae; genus Limonium; species Limonium bicolor. Next base: position 11,497 of record JAIOTZ010000288.1, read on the forward strand.
AAAATTAAGAAGTTTATCCCCAGCGAAGTCGCCAGTCTGTGAGCCTCGATTTTAAACCCTATCCTATGTGATAAAGTTGATTAGGATCTAACCGGGTTTTAGGTCCACTTATAACCTAAGATTAATAACTATGTCTAAACAATAATTATTAAAACCTAAGCTAGCTCACTGGAACCTATTATGAGTCGCCACCTATTTTAACCTAGATCAAATTAGGAAAGGAGTTCAGGTTCGGGGGCTTGATATTCGACTTATTAGGGTTCAAATTACTTTCATTACCCCTTCTAGGTCGTTTTTCCTCTACTCGGTTTAATTACGGCTTTCTACAAGTTGTTTTTAACCTAGGTGCGCGCTTCTGTTTTTTTCTTTTTTAGCATTTTTTGACAGAAAATTAAAGTGGAAATTAAAACTACCTAAACTAGGTTTTCGGAGGCAGAATTAGGTCAAATTTTGTTTCCGTCCGTAGCCACGGACCTATTGTCCGAAGCCACGGACCCCAGTTAACCTATATGAAAATAAAAGTCGAATTAAACAGAAAACAGAAAATCGTAAAGTCCGGGCCTCGGACGACTGTCTGTGGGCCCGGACACTATTAAAAAACCTAATTTTAAATTTTAAAAATCCCGCCGCCGTCCGTGGGTGTCCGAGCTTACGGACAGGGAGTCCGGGACCCCGGACACGACGTCCGTGGGTGCGGACAGCCCTCGGACGGCGGCTTTGAGGTTTTCCCGAAGGTGTTTTCGGCTCAAATTTTATGAGCGAGCCTGAAAGATGTACAATACGTTAGTGGTCGAAAGTTCTCAATTTGAATTCGAATTATGCACGAAACTTGGTAACAAGTTATTGGACAGAAGCTTGAATAAACAGCAATACAGAAGCGTACGAAGGTTAGTTTGAGCCCAATTTTGAGGCAAGACAGATAATACCGTGGTGAATTGGGGAAGTGGAGTTTCTACCTGTTTTAACCTTCGGATTCACAACGTTTCTTCACACCGGGATTCGTCGAGTGCTCCGTTGATGGCACGCCCAAGAGATTTCGACCCAAGCTTCTGGTTGTTGGTTGTTCTTGCTGTTCTTCACGTTTAGGAGGTGTTTTTGTGGGGTTTTGATGATTATTGGTGCTTTGGGAATTGGAAAACGTGTTTAGATGGTGATTTCGGGGGATTTTCGGTATGATTTGGGTGGCCGGGTGTTGGAAAACGTGAGAGAGAGGGAGGCTGTTTTTCTGACTCTCTAGGGTTCTTGAGCATATGAAGTTCTGATTTTATCCAAAAACCTATCCCCTTATATAGACTTTCTTAAAGATAAAGAAAATCTAGTAAAAGTAAGATTTTTTTATATTTTAATTAAGTGACTTCCCAATGAATTTTGCTGTGAAATTTTAAACATGTCAAGGATGGATATTACGAATTTTCTGAGGTGGGAACCGAATTTTTTTAATGTTGGAATATTTTTAAATTGAATTTCTCGTCAGATTCAGCCAGAAATTGCTAGAAAATTATTGGAAATTCGAAAATCAAAATTCCAACGCCATTATGCTTAGAATGTCATCCTCTATCATGGGTTAAAATATTAAAGCATTTCAAGTTGATTTGGGCATCCTTTGGAGGAGAGAGAAAGCTCATAGGAGGTCTTAGGAGCCTTTAAAGATTACCAAAACGCCTCCTGAAAGTGACGAAGCTGCTCCCTGCCATGAAACGCGCCGATCGAGCCGGGATTCCTCACTGCTTGATTAAAATGCCTCTCACAACACCAGTACCTCGTAGACCCTAGCCAGGGGGGTCAAAATTTTGGGTATAACACTAAGGCGAATTAAATCAAAGAATAAAAGAATAAAGAATAAAAATAGAGCGTTTTACCGAATTTAGGACTTGGACTAATTCCAAGTCCCCGGCAACGGCGCCAATTTGCTAAAAGGAAAATTGTAGGGAAATTATATACAAAAAGAATAAAATAATAAACTAATCCTACAACTCCACTAGTACAAAAAGGGCCTATTTCGGCGGTTGTAAAGGCCTATTTCGGCGGTTCTAGAACCGCCAAAATGGAGACCGCCGAAATAGGGATGAGACCCTATCTCGGCGGTTGTACAACCGCCGAAATAGGCGCATTTTTAAATTAAAAAAAAATGACCTATTTCGGCGGTTCCTAGCTAACAACCGCCGAAATAGGTCCTTTTTAAAAAAAAAAAATTTTTTCACGTCGTCTTCAACCTCACAGCAGCAGTTCTGGCGATTTTCAAGAGGCGCAACCACGAGAATGAAGGCGCAGAGCATGTAAGTTCGCCACGAGAGAAGAAAATGAACACGTACAGGCGCAGAGCATGTAAGTTCGAGTATATTACCTTTCCGGTTCCGGAGAGAATAAGATAAGTTCGAGTATATTACCACAAGGAAGAAGAACACAAGCGCAGAGCATGTAAGTTCGCCTGCAAAATTACCGTGAGATTAGAGGATAAGAAAGGTGTGCAGAGCATGTTTTTTGCCAGTTAGGGTTGCGAATTTACCGTGAGAGAACGGGATGAAGTGAGAGCAAGTGAAGAAGAGAGGCGCAGACCATGTTCGCCATGAGAGCAAGTTCGCCAGTGAAGAAGAGGCGCAGACCATGTTCGCCAGTTAGGGATACGAAATTAGAGAGAAGAAGATGAAGAGATAGAGGCGCAGAGCAAGTTCGCCAGTTAGGGATACGAAATTAGAGGCGCAGAGCAAGTTCGCCAGTCGGTGAGCAAATATATAAAAGAAAGTCTATTTCGGCGGTTGTTAGTAACAACCGCCGAAATAGACTAAAATTTAAGCGCCTTTTGAAAATTTCGGAAAAAATCCCGGGAAATGAACCTATTTCGGCGGTTGTGGATAAAACCGCCGAAATAGGGCTCCGAGATTTTTGTAGTCTGGAAAAAGAAACCTATTTCGGCGGTTCCTAGCTAGGAACCGCCGAAATAGGTGTCCTCGGAGCCCTATTTCGGCGGTTTTATCTACAACCGCCGAAATAGGGGCGCCGAAATAGGCGTTTTTTGTACTAGTGCTCTACTACGAGTAGCAAATAAAACCCGGTCGGAGTATAGTGTAAATATATTACGACCGAGAGTATCGAACCCAAGGGACTTATAGAAAACTAGTCCTAATCCCGGTAACTACCTATTCCATAACAAGGGGGGAAAAGTAAATATGGATTCTAAATTAAGGAACTAAACAAAATCTATTTAAATGTATGATTCGAGACTAGATCAACCCTACGTGCCACTATGAACATTCAATACATATCAAGTTTCTGAAATCACCCGAACAAATGAACATGCCGGATATCCTGCCGGATAGTTGATGCACGGCATATTCAAAAACGTTGAATATGCCGGACACAACCAACCCGGCATTAGACACGACAGGAACAAAATGTGAATTTTTATCCCAGTTTCAAACCCCGAAAACAAGGACTCACTATCCAAATTCGAACCCAACAATCTCTCGTCAGTATTCGACTGAAATAATGAAAATGATAAGGTTATTCAACTCTTTCGGTGTTGCCATCTACACTCTGCATCTAACAACAGTGACAGACCATTAAGATTCCTTAACCAAAAACACTCTTGTCTTTTGAACCTCAAGTGGAATTTAGAAGATAGGAGAACGAGTAGCGATCTCATTCCGCCTTATATGGAAATCTGAATCTTAGTAAAACTTGTGGAATATATATATTGAATGATCAAAGTGTTTACAAGGAAGAACTCATCCCTAACTAAAATCTAACAAGGATCTCTACTTCACCATCCACTCAAATAAGGAAGAAATACATAAGGGAGAAGGAGATTGATCAAAGCCTTAACCCAAAAAGGAAATCTTCTCTTCTTCTTCGTGGAGGGATCCGTAGAAATGCCTTGGACACCAACAATGGAATGTGGGCGGAAATGAAGCGTGGATGGAGTGTATAGGTATATTGGAATGTATTGATTGATGCAGACTCTCGGTCTATTTATAAGCCTCATTTGTGTCTGTTGTCGGGCGTCGTGCCGGATCAGGAGTAGCCGGCACATGTGGAAAATGTGTCAACTGCTCAATGGTCGAAACCGCCAAATCCACGCGAAACAGTGCATATGCCGGGTAGGAGATACCCAGCATCATACCCGGCACCAGCCAAATCACCAACGGTCAATAACTGCCATCGATTGGTCAACCGAGGCGACTCTTTACTTATGTCGGATGGAATGTACCCAGCATTAGGTCCAGAAAAGCCTGTTTTCTGATCTATGTTTATGCCGTGCAGGATTCATCCGGCATGATGTCCGACATCAATGGAATTGTTGCCTAGAGATTCGTTCCTTGCATAGAAAACATAAGATTGAACAAATAAAACACTTTAATACATAATATAACATAAATAACCTCTATATAACTTTATTTAGATAAATATAACCCTAAATCTAGTGCATAAAATATGATAAGTTTGCGGCTTATCACCCCAAGATTGTGAGGGGGATCACAAAGAGAGATATGGGGTTTTAAAAAACTTAAATTGGGGAAACAAAATCATTAAAAATATAAATCAAACCCACTAAGGGAATGAATCCGGTCCCCCCTGCCGATTACCCTGAAGTGAACGTACCATTAGTATGTACATCTAGTATAATTCTAGCAATATCATAATTCAATGTATACCTTTATATGTACTTCTGTAATGTTTTTATAGAAAAAAGTACATGTATGTAGCCATCTATAGCTACTTCAGGGTGTAGCCAAGAAATTACCATTCCCAAAACCAAATAATAGAATAAGAATTACTTCCCAAAATTCTCTCTTTCTCCATACTTTCTTTCGTTAGATATGGATGGTAAGCTTAAGGGGGTTGATGACTTAGTTAACCGATGCTCCGTCTTGACGCTTACGACGAAGGAGGGGTCGCTCATGGATATGGATGATCTTGTTGAGCTAGAACCGACGTTGCCTTTTGATTGTTGTCTCCTGGCAAAGCTTTTGATTGTTGTCTCTTGGAGCACACTCTTAGTCTTGCCTGGCAGCTTGAGAACTCTTTAAAGGTGCAGTCCTTAGGTTCCAATCTCATTCTTTTCCAATTTGGAGGTGAACATTACATGTAACATGTCTGGATAGGGGGTCGTGGTCTTTTGATGGGAATCTGGTTGCTTTTGGTGAGATTGATCGGGTCTAAATCACCATAAGAGCATCTTTTTTAATAGATTCCATGTTGGGTTCATGTGCATGATGTTCCGTTTGTTTTTTTATCATGAAGAGTTTGCACGATGAGTTGAAGGTATGATAGATTGTTCTTGGAGTTCTGGGGAAATGATGGTCATCGTGTTGGTTCCTTTCTCGGATTAAAGTGTTGATTGATGTTATTTGGCATCTTTTACGGTATGTCATGGTCACTTTGGGGGGGGGGAGCTGACTGTTTTGCGGCTTTCATATGAACGACTTCATTCCCTGTGTTTTTTTGCGGTTTGTTGTTGCATGCATCGAGGGACTGCCGGGGTGTAAGGATGTGGGGGAGTTGGGTTATCCTTATGGACCGTGGTTGAGGGCGAGTAGCGAAGGAGGCGGAAGGATTCAAGTGGAAAGTGCTTGGGCTGAACAGGAGGAGAACGAGGAGTGCTGGGCAGGCGCATGTTGCGACACATGCTTCTAGTGGTGTTGGGAATGGTAGGGGCATGGATGGGCACTCTGGTGCATTGGTGGCTAATCCTGTAGAGACTGGTCTGTGAGTTGAGTGTGGCATTCGTTGTGATGCGCAGGGTAATCCAGTGATTCTCTAGTGGCATGGCTCAGGTGAGACTTTGGTTAATGCGCAGAAGCGAATATTCAACTTTTTTAAAGATAATTGTACTCTTGAGGAACTATTGGATTTGTAAAGACTATCAGATCATGGAAAGAAAGGTAGGGGTGTGTCAACATCTAACGGTAGAGCTGGTGATTCACAATCTTTAAATCAAGAGGTGACCTCAGGGGAAGCCGTGGGCTACCTATCGCCAAGAGTTGCCTGGTGTTGAACTGTCGGGGGTTGGGTGATCCCCGAGCAGTGCGGTGGACCTTGGATTTGGTCCAGAGTGAGTCACCCAGCTTGATTTTCCCATCGAAGACCTAGCTTTCTGTTTTTGAAATGAAGCGGTTGGGCAAAGGTTATGTGGATATAGTGGCTTAATAGTAGATTGTGTTGGTCGCAGTGGGGGTATTGTTGCGTATTGAAAAGATTTTGTTACGGTGAAACTTATCTCCTGTTCTTCAGTCTTCACGACATTTGAACTTCATGGTGGAAGACAAGCGATGTTTTGCCTGGTGATGGACTGAGGTTTTGGTTAACCGTCTACTCATGATCGTTGGGGCATGTGGCAATTACTCCGTGATCTGTCACAAATGAAGAGTACTTCATGGATGCTCTGTGGTGATCTAAATGAAGTTTTTTTTCAAATGAATTCAGGGGACGTGGGACTCGAAGTTTGAGTGGAATGCCGGCTTTTAGAGACTGCCTGGAAGAGTGCGGTTTGATTGATCTCGGGTATGTTGGGAGAAGTTCACATTTTCGAACATAAGTTAGGGAGGTGGTAACGTATGTAGCAGATTGGATCGCTTCCTGGGGAATCAGGAATGGATGAAGAAATTCCTAGAGGGCGCAGAACTTTCGCCTACCGTGGGGAAGGCCAAATCATCGCCCAATTAAGTTAGTTATGGAAGTTATGAGAAGAAGGAAACCGCCACTCTTCAGATTCAAAAATTGTTGGGCTGCTGATGTGGAATGTCAGGCCTTGGTCCAGCGAGTGTGGGGACAATCAAGTTTTGGGCCACTGGGTTATATGGGTATGATCCGTTTATGTGGGCGAAATTGTGGAAATGGGGCCGGGAGAAAGTAAGAAAGGAGAAAGCTAGAATTGATGCCCTAAAGGAGGAGCTAGGGCGACTTGAGGGTGACTTCCCAACAGAGGAGAACTTGCGACGTTGGAAAGCGTTAAACCACAATTTGGATATGCTTCTTCATCGGGAGGAGATCGGTGGATGCAATGATCAAGACAGTAGTGGATTAGAGAAAGGGATCATAACACTACGTTCTTTTTTAGGAAGGTAAAGGCAAGGAAGCAGAGGAATTTCATTTCCAGTTTGCGGGGGACGAATGAAGACTTGGAGTCTGAGTGGGAAGGTATTGAAAGAGTTGCTCGAGGTTTTTTTGAGTAGTTGTTTCAATCATCGGGACCTGCTTTAAACCCTCATTTGATGGTATTTGTAGAGAATTGGGTGTTGAATGATATGAATAAGGTTCTGGTGAAACCCAACACCTAAGAGAAGATCATCTTTGCGCTCAAAGCGATGAATTCACTCAAAGCGCATGGACCAGATGGCGTCAATATTTTTATTCAATCTTACTGGAATATTATTGATGATGATTTTGTGAATGTTGTGTTACAAGTCTTAAATCATGTTGTTATGCCTTATGGTTTGAATCATACATATATAGTGCTCATTCCTAAGAAAGATGGTGCTTGTTCCATGTCGGATTTTAGGCCCATTTCATTCTGTAATACCATATATCAAGTTATGTCAAAGGTTTTGGTGAATAAGGTTAAGCCATTTATGAACATGATTATATCCCCTGATCAAGCAGTTTTTATTCCTAGTCGATTAATAACTGATGATGTTATAATTGCACATGAGTTGCTACACTGTATGCGTGGATCTAGGGCAGGATCTAAGGGTTATTTTGCGCTTAAGGTTGATATGGCCAAAGCCTTTGATAGGGTCGAATGCTTTTATGCTTTCTGTTCTAGTTTAATGGGATTGCATGATAACTGGTTTGGGTGGTAGAATGTTGTCTTACTTTTGTTCGCAATGCTTATTAATGGCTATCCAGGACAGAATTTTAAACCTCATAGGGGACTACGTCAGGGCAATCCACTATCGCCTTTTTTGTTCCTCTGTTGTATGGAAGTTTTATATGCTAGCCTTAAGGTTTCGTCAGACGCAGGTGTTGCTAAATGGTACACGTTAAGGGGTATGGGGTTTGATATAGTTCACTGTTTTTAGCTGATGATTGCTTGGTTTTTGGTCAGGCTAATGTAAATAATGCAGCGCTTATAAAAAATGTTTTGGATGATTTTATAGAGGCATTTGGGCAATATATTAATGTGGGAAAATCTGGCCTAATGTTTTCTAATGGTGTTTTTGCCACATATCCAGAGTAATATTAGTTGTAAATTTGGGGTTCGTGAAGTAGCAGACTTGGGCACTTATTTGGGGTTTCCAAGCAGAATAGGCAGGAATAGAAAGCCGATTTTTGCTTATCTTAGGTATAGGATGGCCATGCGAGTTAATAGATGGAGTGGAGTTATTTCTCAGGTGGTGAGGGGTATCTTAGTTAAAAGTGTTTAACACTCAGTTCCCACATATGTCATGGGGATAATTCGGTTGCCTCAAGCTGTTGTTCAAGATATTAGGAGGCTAATCTTTGGAATCTAGTGGAGGGGAACTGCTATAGGACGGGGGTTGCATTGGAAGGGGTGGAGGGAGTTATGTAGGATTCAGGTGTGTAGGGGGCTTGGTTTCAGGGATTTAACATCATTTTATACAACTTTGTTAGCAAAGCAATGTTGGAGGATACTAACGCAGCCAAAGTTATTAGTTAGCCAAATTCTGAAGGTTAGATACTTTGAGTTAGGGCCATTGTTTAGGGCTGGGTTAGGGTCACGGCCTAGTTCAATATGAAGGGCACGTCATGGGGTTTTAGGTTTTGTAGAGAGTGGAGTGAGATGTATTATAGGCAACGATAGGAGTACCTTTTTAACAGACCGGTGGATCAGAGGTAAACCAGGGGGTTTGGCTGATTTGAGCCGGTTGCCTACACATATGAGTCTCCATGACAAGGTAGAGGTATTGATAGACCCATTGCAAAAAGATTGGAATGTGGACTTGGTTCGCCAGTGCTTTAATAGCGAAGATGTTCACTATATTTTAACAATTCAATTGCTAGTCTTTGATAAGTTGGATGGATGGATATGTGGTTTTACAAGCTCTTTTACTGTAATATCTACTTATTGTTGTGCTCATTCACTTCATCTATCTGATTTACCTTTTGTGTCCTGGTACTGGTATGATTGGCAAGACAATGAATCATCTAAAATGTTGTTCATTGCCTCCTCGTGTTGGGTTTTTTGAGGGAAATTGTTACACAGAATTATTCCATGTCGGGCTTTAATTGCTTTCAGATGTGGAAGTATATTTGATAACAATTGTTCTATATGTGGGGATGTAGAGGATCTGCTCCATGATTTTGTAAAGTGTTGCCAGGTGGAGTTGTTATGAGTTTCAGAAGGAATGAAGGTCCCTTCGGGTTGCCATACTAATGCAGTGTTGCGTTCTGTAGTAAGGTACACTTGCATCGTCTATATTTTGATATTTGCTTAATAATGAGGATGAGAGCGAATTGGTGAATGATTATGTTGATGCAAGTGTGCATCCTCATATTGATGGCTACGGACTGGGAGCTATATATTATGACAAGTAATAAAGGGATTGTGGCTGCAGGGATGAAGAGCTAGACTCGGCCTTGTTTGTCGGAAGTTGCAGATGCCTTGGTTAGGCTTTGGACTTAAGGTTGCTTGTCAAGTAGGCGTTGGGAAAGTTAGGGTGTTTAGTGACTGTTTAGCGGTTGTTAATTATGTTAATGAAGATGATAATGCGGGAATGGACACAAGAGTGGTTTTGGAAGATGTGAAACAACATTTTTGTTTTTTGGAGAAGAGTTTTTGTACTTTTGTTTCTAGGGATGGGAATGTAAATCCATGTAATCGCTAACATGGCTAGGGTTGGTTGTGGGAAATATATATGGTGTGGAGATGTACCTAATATAATCAAACTTCTTAACCAGTAATGAAATGTGGGTATCTTTTCGAAAAATATGTTGTTATCAATTAGCCTCGTCCTGAACATACCATTATAACATGTTTGGTACAAAAGAATGTCACAATTTCTTTAGCAGCTATTCTCATGTTAACACAAGATATATCTAGTCTTAGAATTTTTAAATATTCCAAATATTTAGCAACACATCTGCACTAGTATAGTTTACAAAGCAACTAAAAATTGCAATTCGAAGTATATAAACCAAAATAGTTGAACATTAATGATATCTATCTATATATATATATATATATATATATAATTTGGTTTGTACATAATTATTTATGACACATTTAGTACAAGAATAATCTTATAATTATGCCTCATATTTCTACACATTAAAACATTCTAATAATGAGAGACAAAAATAAGTAGTTGGAAACGATTAGATTAATATAAATTATAAATAACATTCTTGCTCTATTTAACTTAGTTTTGATAATATATTGAATACATCTGCCAATTTTATATTATATTATTTATAATATCTAATTATTTGTTTAGTAAGTTTTTGTTATTTGTATATATATGACGGATAAAACAAATCAACTTTTTTTTTCTGGATATATTTTCAAACCACTTCATTGACCAAACAAGAAAAAGATTATTAAACTAAAATGAAAAAGTATCTTATTCTAGGATTCTATTTCGGTACTCAAATTGTGTAGTTGAATCATGCCCATAGCTCAGAGGCTCTTGACCGTGCTGGACATCAATGAGGCAACAGAGCCGACTTAGACTAACAAGATGTGATCATTAAACAATCAGTCTCAACCCCTTGAAACAAATAGGTATCACTTTTCTATGTGGATAAGTAAGTTGGTGGTGGGGTCAAACTCAAACCCATAATCCTGGATATTCTTTCACGATGATACCTATGCAAACATTACTAAGCCAGAGGCATGGAACTCTAGAATTGCATGAAATGTTTGTCAACACATCCAGTCAGTCAAGTGAAGTCCTAGAGTGTAAAAGGGATGAACATATATTTGATTCAGTTTCTAAACATCAAAAAGCCTACTGATTCTAAAGTTTGATGAGACTTTGGATGTTGCTAATTGAAAAGCCACCTGTTCACACAACCCAGCCCAGCTATTGTTCTTTGTATTCATGATGATGATTACAATGAAGACAACAATAGACACACACAAAAAGGAGGATAAGCATCCATGCTTGCGTCAAGTGCCAGGAAAGGGAGAAAAGCTTGAGACAGGAGGACCATGGGAGTATCTCCACTCTCCACATGCCAGGCATTTGTCCACCCCAACTTGATTCTTTAATGTACAAAATTTGCACTGCCAGTGTTTGAATCGCTCAGACCTTTCCTCAGGTCGTGGCGCTACACAAACTTCACAGACAAGAGCCATAGCCTGCAGCAAGAGAAAAAAATGAAAAGATAACCATGGGAAACAAAGCCATAAACACAAACAACGCCATACCAAAAACACAGAAAAAAATCCTCTACCTTGTTGATTAGAGTGCAAGCGCACATTGCCATGTGCTGCTACTCACCCATTCATCAACAATTTCTATTAATTCAGTTGAACTGTTAGTAGTTCTCTGCCTCTTAGAATGGCTAGAAGAAGGTTCACCAGGATGACAAGACTCCTCTTGACCCTCCCCGACTGACATAGACCCACACCATAAATCGTCATGCAACCTTCTCTCTGCAGCCATTGCAGCTGCTTGGATTGGACTAAGCGCATCTTTTATGCTGCTATCACCACCAACACGTTGAGGTCCAGAAGGCAAAGAAGAAGCACGTTGTGCCCTCTTCTGCGCAGCTGATAAGGCAGTCTGGCGCAGTGAGGAAATAGGTGGTTGGTGAGAGAAACCACCCAATCTTCTCCCCGGTAGATCAAAGCCTTGACCTGTGCCAGTTACTCCTTTGGCCATTAATTGCTCACATTCCTATGAGAGAAACCTCAACATCAATATTCAGGTAAACCAGTAGAAGATATCTAATCACCATTGTCAAGTATAGAGTACGAATGTGACTTAAAACCACCATATTTCCATAATTTTCATGGGCAATTTTGTAAGGACCTAACTGAAAGATAAGCACAAAAGATGAGTAGAGTTGCTAACCGCTCTAAGTTCATCCAACAGCTTATAGAAATCAGCATTATGCGGACCAATTCGGTTGTGACAAAGCTCGTGAAGCATGGTATCAAGAATCTGCTCGTAGGGAAAGAAATCCATTCCCCGTTGTGCCTTCTTAATCTAAGCTTCACCTCAACTCCTCTATTAACGTTCAACCCCAAGAGACATGGATTCTTAGGGCTGCCAAAAAAATACAAATCGCATGTAAAACACTCACAATAAATGAGATGAATAAAGCACAAACCAAGGGGTGATTAGAACTGGGGGATCAAGGTTTTTCTCACTAGAATTCGGAGAGCATTTTGACTCTCCATCCACGCTTGTGCATGATTGGCTGCACTTGCTTAGCCACGTTCTGAAGGATCTTATGAGCCTCATCTTCACCTGGTTTCTTCTTGAGAGGTTTGACTTCCCATACCTTGTTAAGATCACCCAGATCCTTCTGAACTGACATGATTGTGGTCTTTCTACTTAAATTAGGAAAAATACAAGAATGTCAATACTTAAACTCCAGTTAGCTTGAGGAGAGCGTCAAATGGACACCAGCTTGTAATCTGCATCCCATTCAATTGGCAAAAGATGATGACAGACGTTAGAGTTAAAGTTTCTTATACTTATGTGTATTCAGAAGTACATGAAGACTAGACAATGAATACGTAGAATTGACAATAAAAATGAATGCGTCTAAAATACAGTACCTGGATGAAATAATAAAAAATCATAATGTTGAGAAAGCATTGAACAGCTCATATAAGTTGCTGATACAGGAACCTATAATAGCAAGGATAAGATCATATGGCCATCTATGCATTAAATATTGGTTAAGGATCACATATAAAATCATCAAGAAACAAGTTGTTTGGTGTATACATTACATCGTCAATTTGTTCATCTCCCACAAGCAACAAAAATTTACATCCAAAGCCCGTACTCTCATTTGAATGTATCCACATTCACAGTCTGAGATCATGCTGGATTTGTCACAGATAGCTCTTTAGAAAATTTAATGTGACAAAAACTGATATGCAAGGGTGTGGAATGGGTTTGGGGAAGAACACTCTTGTATTGTTACAACTCTTTGGATATGGAGTGTGCATGCCATTGGAGAAAAATCCATAGAAAGTGACTAAGTATGAGCTCTATGGGTCTCAACCGAGAGAATAGCACATACTGACTACCCACAAGCAATCCCATACTAAGAATGCTTTATCGCCTAGAACAAATTGTAAATGTGTAACTAAAAGGGAACATGCTATAGAGAAGACTGGGATAGCAAATAGCAACAGCATATGACACAATTGATTCCGCATTAGTGTTTCACATCCAGAGTTGAATATTTATACAAGGACTTATGATCAGATCATAAAAATATCTATAGAGTATATAAATAGCTCTTCCCGGATTAAGAGTGTGTTCGATAGCAACATGAATCAACGAGAGTTTAAGAACGCAGGTTATCCGCGTTCACATAAAGTCTTCATGTGAGAGTGCCGGTAGGGCTCACTAGATGAAAGAGAAGGATGATATTTACTATTATGTTGACATGTGGCATATGAGAACAGATTAATCTTCCCAATATTGAAACACAGGGAAAGAAGAAAAATGAGGATATGCCACGCCAAAGCTTGTCCTATGATCAAAATAGATTTCCATCGTACTGAAGTTATGTGAGTTAATTCATTGATTGACTAGGAAGCTTTCATACTGAAGGCCAAAAATGCTCCACCCCAACAAACCCCGTTGTCCTTGGACTAATCGAGAAGGTACATTTTGAATGATTTGGTTAGTTAACAAGTAAGAACACTTTAGAGGTTATATGAAACAAGACCATAGATCATGGTTCTTATGTTTGATACCTGGTTTCGGTGCAATCTGGATATGCTTATCTCTGTTTAATCTTCATTCCAAAACAAAATGCCAAACAACACCCTCATTAGCATCAGCTTACTCTATCTCAAGAGCAATTGTGATTTTCGTCATGTGCGGTTCTGGTTTGAGCATTGTTACTGCTCCCATGACAATCACCAGTAGCGAACTTTTGTTAGGGGGCCAAAAATTTTTTGACACTATTATTCTTTAAAACATTATGTTATTTTGTATTTTTCAAAAATTTATAAGAGCATTTTACAAATTTTCAAAAGTTTCGGGTATCACACCATCACATCGGGGCCATCAGGCGCGGTATGGTATAATTCTGTCGTATTTCAGATGATGTTGCTTCATGTACTATCATCAACCTATAATTTGGAAATTTCTAGGCTTGGTGTGAATATAAATCCTGTTATTTTAGAATGTTAGTGTGACGGCACAACAGGGAGCGGGCACGACAGTAAACAAGCTAATGAGGAATAAAAGATGATCAAGTTCAAGGATGCAGTGATTCTACTAAAGACTAGAATCTAGCACAATGAGAAATAGAACCCAACCAAAGAAATATAAACCAGCCAAAGAAAATCATAGAAGCCAGAAGATGTAAAGATTGAACTTATGAAAAAATTTATAGGGCAAGACTGAATCATACCAATCAGAGAAAACACGTCAAAGTGAGTCGTGAACCCGCCTTCTCTAGGGTTCCGTCCAATGCTATGGGAGCACTTTAGAATTCCAAGCCACAAAAAGTTTTGTAATTCAGAAAAATAATCAATGATGGCAATTTGCAGGGTAGGGAAGCAGAAGGTCAGAAGATATCGCAAGTAGGGTGGCAATTCGGGTTAATGGTCGGGTTGCAGCTCACCCATACCCGACCCGATTAAAATTGTATTACCCATACCCGACCCAATAAGAATGGGGTTACAAATTGTCAACCCATACCCAACCCATATAAATGAATAAACCCATACCCGACCCATTTAACCATCATAATTAGGCTATGCTAAATTTAAAAGACCTGGAATTAACTTTTTTATATGATAGCTCAAAACGGAGTTACAAATGAATGAAATCATACATTCAATATGGTAGATATTCCAGAGTTTTCATTATCCTCCGTCTTTTTTCTTTTTCCATATACATATCGTGCTCAGTAGCACTTAACAGAAGAAGTTTGTCGGCATTCAGGAGTGGAAGAATTTATTGCCGCTGCGAATATGAGGATTGAGAATGGTTATTCCTTTTAGGTTTCAGTTTTCAAAAAAGAACCGTGAACTTTGATACTGATATAGATTAGATGGGCCGAAATAGTAAATACTAGTGAGAGATACTTGTGTGGGCCTAAAACATCCGATAGTATTTTATCTATTAGTATTATACTAATAGTAGGTATATGTATATGTTTATCTAATTATTTATTTATTATTATTTTTAATAAAATAAAGTAAACGGGTCGGGTTGACTTCGGGTTAGGACTTTAAACCCATACCCAACCCAAAAATTTAATAGGTAACCCATACCCGACCCAATAATTAAATGGGTCAATAATCGTGACCCAACCCGCTATTTTCGGGTTGGGTATGGGTCGGGTTATCGGGTTGGGTAAAATTGCCACCCCTAATCGCAAGTTTCATTTTCGTCGTCGTCATCGGCTACGTTGGCAGCCTCCATCCCCGCTTAAATCACTTGAAATTCCCAAAAAGGATGAAATTGGAGGGAGAGAGGGTGGGGAAAATATTCCTATTGCTTCTTAGAAATGTAAGTATATTTTTTGTTAACTAAATACTAAAAACAGTCAGTGATTGACATCCGAGCGGTGGAGGACTGGAGTAGGGGATGGAAGGTCCTGAGTTCGAATCCTCTTACAAACCCACTTTAACCCACTTTGGTGGAAGAATGGAGTTTACTCTCTTATATAAAAAAATAAATAAATACTACAAACAACAAAGTCACAAAATACTACTATCATATTTTGTAAAAGTTAATGAAATACATAATAGTTATTAGACTTTCATTAAAATTCTAAAAAAAATGACATTTTTGCCCTCATTCGGTCAGGTTACTGTTCAATGACTATATTTTGACTCCAAATACTACTTTTAACAAATTAGTGCCATTTTAGTGAAGTTCATGAAATGCCCCTGTTACAAAACGGCTATTTTTTGCTGCTAACTGTTAGTTGTGCAATCATATGTCTTTTGTGTTATAAGAACTCATTATCAGCCTATAAAATGTTCATTCCTTAACTCTACTCACCCATAACACACTAGTCATGTATCCCCCACTAACATAACCACAATCGATGAAATTTTGAAAACAATATATTGCAAGTTTATCGTACCGGTTGGGAATGTTTAAAGATTCAATAGCCACTACTTCTTATACTGTTGGTTGTCTACAAATTGTGTTATTCTACACAAATTATAAGCTTCACATAAGGGGTGTTATGCCTTCATCACTAGAAAAAATTGAGAGAGCATTTTACCATGGAAGACCAACTTCCAAGTTTAGACTTATGTGTCTTTATTATAGCCATCTTTAATGCTAATGATGCTTGGGCATGCAAATTAGACCTTGGTGGTAATGTATCCTCTAACTAGTTTTAACTGATGATGCGGGTTAGGGTAGGCGTATTCCCTATGAACCTTCTTTAAAATGTTTGGTTTACCTTTGTGTGCATCACTTCTAAGGTAACATGTCCTCTCAACTTTTTTCAGTGATGATGGGTATAACATAACACCCCTTATGTGAAACTTTCATATTTGTGTAGAATTACACAATTTGCAGACAACCAAAAGTATATGAAGTAGTGGCTATGGAATGTATAAACATTCCTAGTCGGTATGATGAACTTGCAATGTGTTATTTGAAAATTTTCATCGA
Source organism: Limonium bicolor (assembly GCA_023374045.1). NCBI lineage: Eukaryota > Viridiplantae > Streptophyta > Magnoliopsida > Caryophyllales > Plumbaginaceae > Limonium > Limonium bicolor. The sequence goes on from JAIOTZ010000288.1 coordinate 28,242, forward strand.
TTGTGGTTGTGTGTGGGGGGATATATGGCTAACGTGCTATGGGTGGCTAGAGTTAAGAAATTGTCATTTTATAGGCTGATACTGAGTTATTATAGCACAAAAAGGCATATGAATGCATAACTAACAGTTAGAAGCAAACAAATAGCAGTTTTTGTAATAGGGACATTTCATGAACTTCACCAAAATGGCATTTCATGAACTTTTAGCTAATTTGTTAAAAGTAGTATTTGGAGTCAAAATATAGTCATTGAACATTACCCTGGCCAAATGGAGGCAAAAGGTCATTTTTTTAAAATTTTAATGACAAACTAACATCCATCAGGCGAAATGACATTTCATGGACTTTTATAAAAATAAAGTGGTATTTCATGACTTTATTTTTTAGTGGCATTTCATGAATTAGCCAAAAATATAGTTGCATTTCATGAAAACCTAACAGACTTCAAGCCCCCACGTTTTTACACATCTGATCCCTAAAATTCCATCGAAATCTCACAAAATCAACACCAAAACACTTTTTCCAACTCCCACACATCATCCATCATCAAACCTTCACCAAAGCAGCACCAAAACGTGAAGCACATCACCAATAACCAATAATCAGAAGCTGGTTTTGAACCCAAACCGAAACCAGTCCCGACCGAGCTCTCAAAGTATCCCATTGTGAAGTTTCAATTCAATCCCGAAGGTAAAAAGGGTTAGAAACTTGATTTCTTAACTCACATCAACTTCATAAGTATTATGTTGAACTTTGGGTGCGAACCGACCTTTTACGGCTTCTGAATCGTCGTTTCCTTTCGTTTCTGCCTAATAACTTATTTGCTAAGTTTCGTGTTAAATTCGAATTCAAACCAAACTCTTTTTATTACTAACATATTGGAAATCTTTCAGGCTACGTGCCCATAATTTTTTAGCCGAAAACGCCACCGGGAACCACTAAAAAGCCGTCGTCCGTGACAAGTCTGAGCCTGCGGACAGCCTATCCGGGGTCTCGAACGGCCTGTCCGTGGCCTGGGACACCCTCGGACGGCGGCAGGATTTTCAAATTTTCAAAATTTAGGGTTTTATAAAGCATGTCCGGGCCACGGACGCCTTGTCCGCGGCCCCGGACTTCTCAAATTTTCGTTTTCCTTTCAACTCAACCTTTCTGTACAACTAGATTAACTAGGGTCCGTGGGTTCGGACATTAGGTCCGTGGCCACGAATGGAATCAAAATTTGACCTAATTTTGCCTCCAAAACCCTAGTTTAGGTAATTTCACTTTTCACTTTTAATTTCTGTCAAAAATAGCTAAAAACACAAAAAACTCAGAAACTTGCGCACTTAGGTTAAATCGACCTTGTAATAAGCTGTAAATGACATAAGTAGAGGAAAAACAACCTATGAGGGGTAATGAAAGTAACTGAACCCTAAATAAGTCGAATACCAAGCCCCGAACCTGAACTCTCCTTTCCTAATTTAATCTAGGTTAAAATTAGGTGGCGACTCTAATTAGGTTCTAGTGAGCTAACTTAGGACTTAGTAATTATTGTTTTATGACATAGTTATTAAGCTTAGGTTATAAGTGGACCTAGAACCCGACCAGATCCTTATCAACTTGAATCAACAAAGGATAGGGTTCAAAAACGAGGCTCACACATCTCACCTTAATTTATGCATCCTGCAACCGTATTAGAGAATCCATAATACCTTATTTATTCATATTCTTCCATGTGAATTATAAATCCTAATTAAATTCTAACTTCCATATAATTACATTAGGACCATATTCTAAATGCTATGTCATGTGATCTTTCAACCTTATATTAAATTTCATTTCTAATCCTTTATCGCATACCCCTTATTTTCTTAATATTACACTTTTGCCCACAATTGTTTCTAATCACATAATTACATTCCACATCATATCTTATAAATCTAACTCCTTAATTAAACTTAGTCTAAGGTTCTAATCCAATTTATTACTATTACGAACAGACCCAAATGTCATTCCTTAACTTTCACCCTATTTTCCTCAAGTTACAAAGTGACCCACATAATTTTACAAACCTTACAGTTCATTTCTAATCCACATCTTTTATAATCTTTCACTTTAATTCCAAACTTCCACTCAATTTTCTAATAAATTCCGAACAGACCCCATACTAGTCTGTTTTGATTTTTACCCCAATTTTCTTCAAAATTATGGTTTGACCCCTTGTATTTTCTTAAGTTTACAAATAACTACTAATCTTTCTTTAATTACATTTCTATCATTTATTTCTCTAAATTGGTCAAACCCTCAACTTTCCTTCCTAAGTTGACCAGTAATCTACCTTGACTTGTATTTTCTACTATTTTACACTTTGACCCCCTTATTTTCTAAACTTTACAATTAAATTTTATTTCTTCCTAAATTCCAATTTTAATCTTTTCTTTTTCCTAAGGTTGTCAAGAACCAAAGTCTACCCAAGTTTGACCCTAAATTCGGTTTTGACCCCAGATTTCCATAAATTACAAATTGGCCCCTAAAACTTTCTAGGGTTTCATTTAACTCCTTAAACTTATAATTTCTATTATTCACAAAAGTTACCCCATATCCTCAAATATTTTAATATGTGATAACACCAACTTTGTTTCATTAAAATCTTTAACCCAACCATAGGTTATATAACCATCATGTTATTAAATAACTTCTAAGGTTATTTAAAGTACCTTTTTGCCCTTAAATTTAATCCAACATTTCATAAAGTCTAACAACCTTTAAAGTGTACCTAAATCACTCATGCTACACTTATATACCATATTTTTTCCCATAACATACCCATATCATAACCTATGCTTTTTATAACATATAATATACCTTAAAGCTCATAAAATAAGCTTTAACATTTGGCCATATAAAAACCATAACATAAACTTAAATGTGTTCAAAATATCCATAAACACAAGCTACTCGGCCAAGTAATCCCAAGCCCCAAACTTTTGGCTTTTTACATATAAACCCCAAAACTTTATAACTTTGACATTTAAATCATTATTTCCCATGTTAACATAACCAAATATGTTTATATCATTTTATGTTCATTATTAGGTCATAACAAACCATTTTTTTCAGGTTAATCTCAGCCATAACAAGCTTCCCACATTAACAACACTTAAAACATAAAATGTGCTTTAAGGTAAAAACTTACCCATAAGTGTTCCAAGCTGATTTTTCTCCTTCTTTACTCATAACCCTATTTTTATGGATAGGAGGTTAGATCGTTTCATCAAACTTAAGTTTAAATGATGCTTTAAGAGTTCAAAGCTTAGATCAAGGTTTTACCTTTATAAATGTTGATTTTTCCAACTTGAATCTCCTTATGTCTTCGGCCACATTCTAAGATGTTGAACTCCATTTCTAGTCATATCTGAGGAAAGAAATAGGAACCAAATTAGGGTCTTTAAGACTCCATAACATAAACAAGAGCTCAAAGCACAAAAGTTGCCTTTAGAAAGATGAATTACCTTTGAAGCTCTAGGTGAGATTTTTCACCAAATTTTCGGCCAACTACAAGTATTTATGCAAATGATAGATCTGTGTGGATCTAAGAGTAGAAGGTAGAACAAGCACTTAAAACCTTGATTTATGACTTACCCTTGAAGTCACCTTTGAAGTATTGTGTCTCCCTTGAAATTCAGCCAACAAAAGAGCTAGAAGGATCTTCATTTTGTGTGTGAAAAAATGAAGAGATAGCTAGTATTTTCGGCCATAATTTAAACAAAGGAGAAGATAGAACCTTAATGCACTTTTCTACCTTAAGTTGTTTAGATCTATGCTACGCTCCATCGATGCCTTTGTTGTTGAATTTAGGACTCCAAAGTTGTAGGCAATTACCCTTGGATGGTGTAGAAGAAGAGCTTGTTTGTCCTCTAGGTGTTGGTGAAGAAAAGTAGAAGATTTGAAGGGAAAGAAGAAGTGGGTCTAGTTCACCATTGGAGTGTTCTTCAAGAACTCAAGAGGAAGATGAAGAAAGCTTAAGGAGGAAGAAGATGTTGCTCTCGGCCAAAGGAAGGAAAAGAGAGTGAGATATTATCTTGGTTTGCTTAAGTGGGGAGGTAAATGAGTTGTCAAATGGTGACTAAGGCATTTAAGGAGATAATTCTAAGGTGAGAAATGAATTTTGCACTCTTTGGTGCCACCTATACCATTGCCGCCCAAGTTACAACATGGAGGGGTAAAATGCTAACTTTGTGTGTTTTTATATTATGACTTCAATGTTGTACATTTTGGACTTGTTTCATGTGTTAGGTTGTAAACACATGTTATTACCTTGTCCTTGGGTGTATTTCTAAGTGTTTGTTGCACTTATAAATTATTTTGACTATAAAATGTGTTATATAGTCTTATCACATTGTTAGTGATCTTAGTTTATGTATTAATGTAGTACATATGTTGTATTAACTTTGGAAGTTGATTTCCCCTTGTTAATGTTCCTCTTTAGTTAATGATTTCATGTGGATTTTAGTGTTCATTCGGACTATACATATTTATTTATGTATGTATGTTTAGACGTTATAACTTTCCTTAATGAATTTTGTAACACCCCAACTATAAACATCGTACTTAACAACTGATCGCATCGGGAATACTACACAACACTTAACTCAATCTGAAATACCCCTAACCTTTAAAATATAATTAAATGATCTATTAATGATCTAAGATTATTATTAAACACCTAAATATTATTGGGGAACAATCTAAAAGATCTCAACAAGGCAAAACACGCCTAAGATCGGTAAAGCCAAAAATGTGCTTTAAGACACCATAAAGATTGTGTGACCTCAAATAGGATCCAAAGTGGATTCCTAAGTATTATATGAAGTAAGGAACACAAAAAAAACCGTTCTCAAGGAGAAACTAAGCTCAGAAACACCCTGGGACACAAAAATGTGCGCTAAAACTCCTTAAAGCACGTTTTTGTGAGATTGCCTTTTAAATTAACTTTTAATGGGCTTAAAAATTATAATTATCCTTAAATATGATATTTTATCATATTGTATCATATTAGGAATTTAATTCCAGAAATTTACGAATTTTTACAATTAATATTAAAATATTAATAAAACCCTAAAGTGGGGCCCGCATGAGTCAATATTGACCAAGCATGGTCAATGGTCAATTAATTGACCCATTTGGACCATGGAGATCGGCTGCAATAAGAGAGGAGACAGCAACAATGATTATGGGACAAGATACTACCTAATACATTTACTTTTTGAAAATAAGTTTACTTTTACATTATTTCAAACTTTACCCATCTCCTCCTTCCTTCCTTGTCCGATTCCACCTTGCCCAGCCGAGTTACTCCCTTCCTAAGAAGCTCTCAAGTCTGTTCTTGAGCATGGAAGGCAAACCTAGCTTCTAAGCTCTTAATGTAAGTGTTTAATGTCATTTTTAGCTCTTTTTCTTCATCTCTTCACTACCAACACCTAGATATCGTGGCTCATCAATTCCTATGGCTTATTCTCAGTGTTATAAGGTTAGAACAAGAGAAACTCGGTTGAGACCAGTAGAGGGACCAAGGTTGTTCAAATCTACATTTTAAGGTAAAAACATACCTTAAGCCTCTCAATCTTTCAAGCGGTTTTCTTCCTCTGATTTTTATGAGTTTATACACTCAAATCTTCATATTTACATGTTCATTCAGTTGGTTAGCCATTTGGAGCAAGGGTGGTCGAGATCCAAGAGAAATACTCTCTTTAAGGCACTTTTCCAAGGTAAAACCTAATAACAAGGCAACTTGTTGTGATCTAGCTATTTCCTATGTTAATATGGTGGATCTAACACTTGTGGTGTGTTTGATTCAGGCCGATTTCACCTAGAACTTCCCTTGCATTTTTAAGGTGATTTTTGCCTTAAATCTTACATTAATTATTCCTTATGGTTAAGCTCAAGCTTGGAGTGTAACCATATCTTGTTTTTGTGTATTAAACATGTCTAAATCAAGTGGTGAATTTTTCCTACAGAGACCGAGCCCATACAAGGGATAATCAAGGTATAAACACCTTAAATTTATGATTTTTATAATTTCTAAGCATATATATATATATATGGCCGAGAGTGAATTATATATATAGGTCATATTGACCTAAAAATGGAAAAAATGGCTAAGATAAATTAAGCTAGTCATTTAAGAGATTTAATTAACATAATGGTCAAATTATGACATTATGTGGAAAAATAATTAAATCAAAGTGAGGCCGAAAATATATGCAATATTTTGAGACATTTATTGTGTAATTCATTTTGCAGTTCAAAGTTGTAATAAGGCCATGTCATTAGGCCATTTTAATTTAAGTTTATAAGCTTATTTAGTTTTATTTATGCTTATATAATTAAGTTGGGGCCAAATCGTAATTACTGGAAATATAAAGCTGTGGGCTTAATTTAGAGGAGTTTAGGGTTTTTAAATGAATTTAATAAAAATTATAACATTTTATAAAGTTTTGGGTCAAAATTGTAAAAATAGAAAGTATGGGTATTGTTGGTAATTACCGAAAGTTTGAGTCCCAATTGGTATTAGAAGTCAAAGTTGACTATATAGGAGACTTTGACCAACTTTGGAGAATTTTAGAAATTAAAATACTACCTTATAATAAGATACTTATTAAATTGTAAAAGATTTATAAGACTTGGGGTGGTATTGTGGTTTCTGAAAACCTGGGGGTACTAAAAGGAGTTTAGTACAAACCTTAGGTTATTAGGAATTTTTAGGAATTGATTTGGTTAAATTTGGAGTTAATATGAATTAAATAAGTATAATATAAGGTATTTCATATATTGTTACAAATGGGAACATATGTGGAAAAATCGAGATTTAGAGAAAGTATAAGGTTAGGAATAATGTTTATAACCTTTTGGTATAGTTTGGTGATTTTTGGAATTATATACAAGGTTTTATAAGGACATATGTATAATATATGATTTTAATGGAATTAGAAAACTATATGTTATAAAGAGGGGAAATTGGTGAATACAGAAAGTTAAGTGGTGGAAAAATAATTTAAATAGACCATGGGTCTGTTCGGTTTTTGAGAAATATAACCATGGTATAATTATGTGGAGGATTTTGTAAATAATTAAGGAACATAGGTGCTGTTCGGAAATATTATATTTTTGAATGAACTTTATGATATGGTTTTAATGTTATAAGAATTATAACATTTGTAATATAAGAGGTATTCATTAAAAAGAATGAATATATATTATAAGAATTGCCATATAAGAAATAGTTCCATAAATACATACACATAAATAAATATGTGTTGTGGTGGAAAATATAATATGGTTTAATGACCATATATTTTCATAATTAAAATGACTTATGATAAAGGGAAAAGAATTACAAACATTGGATATGGAATGTTAGGACTGTACATGTGATAATAAGGATTGATAATGCAAAGTATATTAATATACGAGACAAGACTACGCTTGTAATATAACACTTTTCCAATCTCGAGTTAAACCTAAAACCCGACAAACATTGACAGTTAATAACGGGGGTTAACCGGGAGGTATTAGTGACGGTACGGGTACCGTAGAATTTTGTGTTGTTATACAGTATGCTAATCGTAGCATAGTATTGTATAGACTGTTAGAGACGACGCACGGAGCATAGGATCTTGCTGATTCATACTCCACCGTAATACTTTCAGGGTGAACGGTATGTTATTTATGTGGCTCTTGCTGTGAACTGTGATCTATTAACGATACTAGGACACCGTGTGGTAGCCGTAAGTATCTGGATAAATTTCCAACGAACTACAGATTGTTCGTAGGACGGAGACTCTACCGCTGGAGTGGCTATTGCCGTGGGTGACCCGCCATAAGAGATGGGTAACTTAGAGATACGTCGTTCTAACGAGACGTTGTCATTAGACATGACTAAACAATTACGAACGACTATATTAACTCGTACATTAGGCGAACATTATTTGGGCTTGCATGCCAAAGACGAGAGTTCATACTCGTTTATAATTCTCGTTACTTCGCCTTTTGTTCATTGGTTGTGCTTTGTGGTTATGTGTGTATGTTGGTAGATTTGTTTGAACGAGCCATTGTGCTCATATCGTGTGTGTGAACTGGTTGTGTCGAGTCACCGTACTCATGTGTGGATTGTGGTTGGGTGTCTGGTCGAGTGAGTCGCTGAACTCAATTATGAATTATTAAGTGTTTGTTGGAATGGAGTCTCTGTACTCATATAAGCGCTGTAAACGCTTTCAGTGGTTTATTACGATGCGATGTGTGAAGCCGGGGGCTTGTTTGTTATTTGAGATTACTGCAATATATTGTTGTTTTACAGTTTCAACATTGAACTATTTGTATGGAAACGAATTGCATACTCTCGACCAAATAACTGAATGGTCCGGGGTGCATGACAGTCAGGTAATAACATACTCAGCAGGGGCTGATTCCATACCAAACTACCATTTTTGCAGGTATGCAACTTCCGGTGTCGGCAAAGAGAGTGACGCGCTGGGTAGTTTGATTACAGTTATTTAAACATGCACTGTTGCATTTTAATACGAACCTAGAAACATGTATAGGTTTTGGATACGTAGAAAGCTCACTGTGAATGTATTTTATATTGGTTTTGGGAGGTTAGATCTATCTCTTGTTGTCACTGCGAGAAAATGTTTCGTATTTAAGAGCTTATCGGGAAGCACGTTATTACTCGTATGGGCGAGCAAGAACGGTGACACCAGTAGTCAATTGTTGAGATTACCGCTGCGATTATATTGTTAAGTAAGATGATTAGGAGCCGAATAGAGTAGGGGTGTTACACAATCGACTGGTGTTACACGCCGTTAGCCACCCACGTGGCTAACAAGGCTAATACATGCATAATGTACCAGTCTGATGGACAAGATTACCGAGCACTTACACATATATTTCCATTCCATTTCTAACTGAATCATGTACAATCCTCAAGTCACTACTGTACCAAGTTCATTACAATTTACTTGCAGATAACAATTTTGGTCTTACTATACAACAACTACAATTACGTAAGAGGTTACATAACTACCCATGCATAAATAGCCACCCTGTCCTACTCTCGAACGGCTGTCAGCTCCATTGTACCTGAAATGTAATGGATGGCCCCAAAGGGGCTCAACACCTTTGCTGGCATGGTAATCGTGCAGCCCGCATGCTACCGGGCCACGCACAACTAATTGTCGTCTAAGCATGCAGTTGATTTTATTTAAATCATGCAAGAAATGCTATAAACACACATCCCCTTCAACATGTATTCAAACAATGGAACACAAACATCAAGTATAACACATTAACGTTTATTAGATAGCATTACCTGATTCTTAGGTCTTGAGAGTTTTTACTTCAAAGGCTTCATTTTTATTGGTTAACACTTATCCATTTTGTTCGGGCTACAACCCACTACTTCTCATGATAAACTTGGTATTGATTTTGATAATCACATACACATACTCAACATTCGTCACACAACACACATACATCATAACTCCGAAACGAGTCACGTGAGGAATCTAACCGGGGTAAGAGTTAGCCAATTTTTATAGAGCATAGAGAACGATTTGTCCTCATGTTGAGCTTGATACATATTTATCGAACGAATAACTTACACAAGGTGTGTCCGATCTAGAGGATCCAAGCACACCGTACATAACATCCCCCTAACCCCGAACATAAGTCAAGGCGGGAGATCCATCTATAGGCTCGTGGGAGATTGAATTCCAAGAAGGAAAACAACCATACATGGGAGAGAGTTGAATCTGATATAGATATCAACTCCCGTACATACGCACGCGACGGGACACCCGGATTTCTCACCCCCCAAAGTCATACATTGGTTAGAAGCTCCCTCCACGGGACTTATCACGTCAAGTCACACTATAGTCATTCTGGTCCAGTTAGACACACGGGGGAGGTAAACAGATTCACATACAACAATCCACAATTAACACATGAATAGCCATAGTTAGAACGTTCCCGTGGGTTGGTCCGTTTACAACCGAATACCGTTCTCTTATGTGATCTTAACTTAGTTAGCTAACGGGGTTAACACCTACTCGAGGTTCGACGGTATCGGGAACAATGCGGCACATAACTGAATTACTGTAAACTCATTACATGCTTTATCTTATAAAGTCGTAAACATCCAGAAAACACATAGGCATACAAGCCGGTGTAACCCGATAGAACACATGTTGCAAGAAAACCATACCTTTCACCATCATTTGCTGGTTGTCGACTTCCCTTCGGAGTCTGACTATTCAAGTCCTATAAAATTCATGGAATTGGGTGGTTAATTATCTTTAATTAACCTAGTTCATATCATCTCTAATGATTCCCAATTAACAACTACTAACTCCTTGTAATTCAAACACTTCCTCATAAGTTACTCACTTCTCATTATCACTTACACTTATTCGCACACCTAATGGCCATTATAAGTCACCAAACAAGTCCTAAACAATCATATAACAACAATACCTTACAATCCCCATCATTAGATGTCATTTACTAACCTTTAATGTGGTTTTTAGTGTGGTCTGGGACTAGGTCCGGACCTATAGTCCCGGACCAATTGTTTTCTTGACTTTTAGGATGTTTTTTAGTAGGTCTGAGACTTTGTACTTAAGGTAGGTCTCAGATCATCTATAAACTTCACTTTCGGCCTTGTTTTGATGTTAGTCTGGGACTTGATGCAAGACTTAAGTCCCGGACCAATGTTGCAGGCAATTTTTGAGGGTTTTTCAGTGTTGGTCTGGGACCCTTTTCTAAGGACTAAGTCCCAGACCCTGTAACTCCCTATTACAATTTTCACTTTGATTTTGCCATCCTAACTTTAATTATTACTATTTCTTCCTAATCTTTCCCCAAACATTTAAGCATGTTCTAACACCATAATTATGCTTTAAACCTTCCTAAACCATTGAACAACCTTGTCACTTAATTTTGATCATCATTTACCATTTCCCACTCATAGTTCCTAACACATTATACTTAGTTTCCTAGCACTTGCAGATGTTTACCTCAATCTCTACCACCTCAATTGTTTTCCTTACAATTAGTTATACTCCATTACTCTCTTACATTTTAATCATTGATAAGCCACAGACTTATCATATTTTATGTACTAGATTTAGAAGTATATTAGTCTAAATAAGGTTAAATAGTTAGTATTTATGTTAAATTATGTATTAAAGTATTTTATTTGTACAAACTTATGTTTTATAAGCTTTTTATGCAAGGAACGAAATCCTAAGCAAAAGTTCAAGTGATGTCGGACAAGATGCAGGATGACTTCTGCGCGGCACAAGTGTGGAGCAGAAAAGAGGCCTTGTCGGGTACTTCCCATCTGGCATATGTGAACAGTCGCTACGGTTGACCAAATGGTGGCAGTTATTTACAGTTGACGGATCCAACTAATGCCGGGTACGGTGCCGGACATTCTCTGTTCGGCACATGCAATGTTTCGCCTACCATTTTTTACCGTTAACGGTTACCCACATTTAACACGTGGTGCCGGATGACTTTTACCCGACATGCCACCCGGCACATGGAGATTTTGTTGCCTATAAATAGGCCGAGACCCTGCATCATTTGATACACTTCAACACCCCTATACACTCCAATCATATCTCCATTTCCGCATCCACTCCATTGTTGGTGTCCAAGGAAGTTCTACAGATCTATCCACTCTAAGAAGAAGAATCTTGTCAGGTTAAGGCTATGACCATTTCCTTCTCCTCTTGTATTCTCTTAGTTGTGTGGATGGTGAAATATAATTCCTTGTTAGTTTTTGGTTAGGGATAAGTTTCTTCCTTGTAAACACTTTAATCATTCAATATATTCTTACAAGTTTTACTAAGATTCAGATTTCTTATAAGGCAGAATGAGATCACAACTTGTTCTCCTATCTTCTAAATTCTACTTGAGGTTCAAAAGACAAGAGTGCTTTGGTTCAGGAGTCTTAGTGGTCTTTTACCGTTGTTAAATGCATAGGTGTAGATGGCAACACTGAAAGAGTTGGAATTACCTTATCCATTTTCGTTATTTGGTCGAAAACTGACGAGAGATTATTGGGTTTGAATTGGGTGATGAGTCCTTGTTGTCAGAATTTGAGGCTGGGATAAAAAATTGCATTTTGTTCTTGCGGGTCAAATGCCGGGCTTAGTGTGTCCGGCATATTTAATGTCTTTGAATATGCCGTGCGTTACTATCCGCAGGACATCCGGCACGTTTATTTGTTCAGGTGATTTCAGAAACTTGTTATTCATTAAATGATCATATTGGTACCTAGGGTTGATCTAGTCCTGAACCATGCATTTAGATAGGTTTTAGTTAGTTTCCTTAATTTAGAATTATTATCAATTTCCCCCCTCTATTTTAGAATAGGCTATTACTAGGATTAGGACTGATTTCCTATTAAGTCCCTTGGGTTCGATACTCTCGGTCGTAATCTACTCACACTGTACTCCGACCGGGATTTTTGCTACCCGTATAGATTTGTAGGATTTTTTTTATTTTATATTTCTTTTATCCTTTCTATTCTTTTATTGTTTTATTTGTTTGTACATCCTTTCCCCCTATAAATATTCAGTTAGCAAAATGGCCTCGTGGAATTAGTCCAAGTCCTAAATTCGGTAAAACGCCTATTCTTTATCTTTGATTCCTTGTTTTCTAGATTTAATTTACCCACTGTCATTGCAGATTTGAATGTGCCGTGCACACTGTCGGGTACAAAATGTCTCGCATTCCGGAGGAAGTCCGACGCCGGATAAGATTCACCCGGCACCATGTATGGCACGTTCAAATTATTTTCAATTTTATTTATTTTCATAAAGTGTTAGAGTTCTATATAATTTGTCTTTATTTTTTTACACCATTTGTTTTATCTTCCCTTCTAATACTCCTTATTCTTTGATCCTTTTATTTTACTTTCGGATTGAATAGGCCGGGCCTGGCGCCGGGTAAGTACAACCCAACATGGTTGGAGGAAGTCCAATGTCGGGCGCTGCACGTCCGGCTCTACGCCTGTCATATTCAAATTAATTTTGTAATTGTCTCATTATGTTTATTCTTTATTCGTGTATAAATTCATCCATTGTTTTTTACCAGTACGTGTGTCGTGCTTAATGTCGGGTATGACACATCCGACATAGTCGGAGGTAGTCCAGCGGATAGGTTACACCCGGCCAAGTACCCGGCATGACCAAATATTTTTTTCTTCTTTTCATTTTCGTAAATTTAATTATGTAATTGTCTTATTATTTATTATTACAAAATATTATAACGTTTTGTTTTGCTCCTCTTGAAGCTATTTACGGTCAATGCTTCTCCGATCAAACAATCTTCCTGAAGATTTATCCAACCTTGATCCGGAGATTGAGAGGACCCTTCTTCGCTCCCTAAGACAACGAAGAAACCTACAAAGCATACCTCCTACACAAATGGCTACCCCAACCGTCCGCAACATTAATAGGCCTTCCAACCAAGGCTAAAAACCAGCAATCGACCTCCCTCTCCTTGCACAAAATGAATATGATGAGTGGCAAAACTTAAGCCATATCATCAGATTCGCTGTGTCAAAGAGTTGGGTATGTTTGATGGGTCGAACCCGGACGACGCCTTGCTCCACATTACCAAATTCTTACAACACACAAATAGCCTAACCTCCTCCAATAACGTCCTCCAATATGCCAGACTTTCCATCTTTCCTCATAGTCTCACGGGAAATGCCAGCAAGTGGTACCATAGTCTGACCCCCAGTACTATTTTCACATGGGAGGACATGGGAACCAAGTTCTATGACAAGTTCCTGCCACCAAGTCGCACCCTGGAGATGATTGCCGAGATATACAACTTCAGACAACCTGGCTCAGAGAATATCTGTAAAACTTGGGACAAATTCAAGGGGTTGCTCCGAACATGTCCTCATCACGGCCTCACCAAGGAACAACTATCTCAGTTGTTCTACAAGGGATTGGTCAACCAATACAAAACGATGATCCTATCCTCCGTTGGTGCGGACATCCTGAAGAAGCCGGGAGATCAATTCCTTAGTGGGATTGAATCTCTTTGTGAAGAGATTAGAGATTGGGCCACAGGTGGACTCAGGGGCGGTACCGCTGGTCTATATCAAGTGGGTGAGGGAGACGCCAAATTTGAAAAATTAATGAAAAGTCATGAGCAGTTGATAGAGAGCAATGCTGAAACGTCTACGAAGGTTAGCGCTCTGCAAAAGGTGGTGGAGCAAATAGCAATGAATAACCTTCCTCAGCGGGCGAATGTGGTTAGTGCACGACCACTAGTAGAAAAAATGTTTTTAATGACGGTGTTTAAACCACGGTTAAATGGAAAACCGTGGTTTAAAGTTTATAAACCACGGTTTTAATAGAAACCGTCGTTTAAGGTGCATACCAGAGCGCATATACCACGGTTTTTCTGGAACCGTCGTATATAGGTTAGTTATATACCACGGTTTTCAGGGCAACCGTGGTATATAGTACATGCCGGAGTGAATATACCACGGTTCCTGGAGAACCGTCATATATAGGGTTTCTATATACCACGGTTTTGTCAAAACCGTCATTTTTAGTCGTGGTAAAAAAACTTTAAATGACGGTTCCTTGTTAGAACCGTGGTATATAGTCTAAGCGGGAATTCAAATTTTCGCCGAAAATTAACGCGGCTCTTTCTCTTTCTCTTCCTTCTTCTTCTTCTGCCTCTGTAATTTTTAGTCGTGCTCTGCAACTCTTCTTCTCCTTCTTCTTCTGCGCCTCTGTAATTTTTAGTCGTGCTCTGCAACTCTTCTTCTCCTCCTTCTTCTTCTTCTGCGCCTCTATAATTTTTTCAACCCACCGGCGAACATGCATGCTCTTTGCCATACTGGAAAACAAGGAACACATGTTGCGCCTCTGTTATTTTTGCAAACCTAACCGGCGAACAAGGACATGCTCTGCGCCTCTGTAATTTTTGTAAATCGCCGGCGAACAATGACATGCTCTGCGCCTCTTGTTTTTCACGGTAATTTTTGCAACCCACACTAGCGAACAATGACATGCTCTGCGCCTCTTGTTTTTCACGGTAATATTTTGTGCAACCCTAACCGGCGCTTCGCCCTCTCTCATTCTCTTTCACGGTAATTTTGCAACCTACCGACGAACAAGGAACATAATGTAACTTCACTCATTATTTAGCAACCCTAATACACAAACAAGTAACATACATGTTCTGGCTTGTTCATTCTCTTCTGTTTGCACTCTCTGTTGAGAAATTACGTCGAAGGCGGCGGCGCTGAAGCGCCGGCGAACTTGGTAAAAAATCGGAGACTATAAACTACGGTTCTACATATAACCGTGGTTTATTGTTGATTTCTATAGACTTTATACCACGGTTTTAAGCAAAACCGTCATTTATAATGCACTATATACCACGGTTCAGACTCACAACCGTGGTATAAAGTCAGTGAATGTTCGTGGGAGAAGGGGTCTTAAACGACGGTTTCGACAAACCGTGGTTTTTTCGCTCACTTTAAACCACGGTTATGAACCGTCGTTTATCTCAATTTGTGAATATACGACGCGAGCATAAACCACGGTTCCTAACCGTGGTATATAGGCAAAATAACCGTGGTTAAAAACATTTTTTCCACTAGTGGACCACACGCTCAGGGCCCTGAATTACAAGACTTTCATAATGCTGAGGAAGTCAATTACGTGAGCAACAATCAAGGGTATAGGCAGCCGTGGCAGCAGGGGAACTAACCCCCTCAAAACTTCCAAAGTCAAGCCGGCTACCATGGAGGTCAGAGGCAATACATGCAGACTCCTTATGGAGGAGTCCCTTCTAACCGACCTTCCCCACCTGCTCTTCAATTAGAGCTGAAATGCTGAATTGTTAGACATGATGTTGCCCTGATGAACAATACCCAGGACGCTCACAACGAGATCTCGACCATTCGCAAGCGCAAAACATTAGCAGTTGCAATTACAGCAACTTCTGGCACAACCTCGACAACCAGGTCAACTCCCGTCTCAAACTCAAACCAATCCAAGGGAGCATCGAATTCGGTCCACATCGTATCTAAGATCTCTGACAATGCCAAGTAGCTAAAAGGCTAATGTAGGGTGGGCCCTCCTCACACATTCATATTTTTCACACAGGGAAGTCTCTCTCTTTCCTTACTCTTTTCCTTTATTTTTATTTTATTTTGTTTTATTGTTATTATGTGGTTCATGGTAAAGTTATTCTTTTAATTTTGTTAAGTTAAAAAAAATCCAATTTTTCTTTTCTGTTTGAACACTGGGGACAGCGTTCCTGCCAAGTGTAGGGCAGGGATCCTCTTTAAAAATTAAAAAAGAATAAGTATATGAATATAAATAAAATGTATAAGTTGAGAGTTTCATCATGTTTGACTAAGCTTTTTGCATGTTTTTTATTGAAATGAGATTAAGAATGAAAAAATTCTTGTTCTCTCAAGAGGTAAGCTTTCTAATGACTTGTAGATTCCTGTTTTTAACTTCTTGATTCTTTTATTTAACATGAGTATATGATCTATCTCCTAATTCTTTCCTTTATTTACTTCTGGGTAATATTTTCTTCTCTTTTTCAAACTGTGAAAAGTCTTTTGGGTGAAAATCTTAAAAAGGGTTTTTGTGGAAAAGGAAAGAAGAAGAAGGAAAAAAGGAAGAAGACAAAAAAACAAATCTCTCTTCTAAAGGAAAAGCATTATACTTCTTGCGATTGCAACAATTGCCTCAGAATAAAAGCAACAAACGAGAGTTTTTCCTTTTATTTTTCTCCTAAATTCCCTGTTCTAAATGAAAAAAACCAGGGTTGATTCAGAAACCCTTGCAAAATAGGGCTGAACCATAAAACCATTGATGAGGGTCTTGTTGGCCACTTTCAGAAACTCTTGAAAAATAGAGCTGAATGGTGGAAACCGGAAAAAGAGAGATTACAAAATCCCTTATGCAAAATAGCCCAAAAGTTTTTGATCGGTTTTGAAATTCTTTATTTTTATACCCATTAGTATGTTTTTGATAGATAAGAAGATTAAGTGATGCTTGTGAATTAGAGTCGGACAGTTGGAAATGTTTATCTAATTGTCATTCTAGAGATTATATGGTTTGTGCATGAGCAATTACTCTCTTTCTAATCTAGTTTTGCTCGAGGACTAGCAAAAGTTAAGTGTAGGGCCTTGATAAGCCGTAGACTTATCATATTTTATGTACTAGATTTAGAAGTATATTAGTCTAAATAAGGTTAAATAGTTAGTATTTATGTTAAATTATGTATTAGAGCATTTTATTTGTACAGACTTATGTTTTTATAAGCTTTTATGCAAGAAACGAAATCCTAGGCAAAAGTTCAAGTGATGTCGGACAAGATGCCGGATGACTTCTGCGAGGCATAAGCGTGGAGTAGAAAAGAGGCCTTGCCGGGTATGTTGCTGGGTACTTCCCATCCGGCATATGTGAAAAGTCGCCATGGTTGACCAAACGGTGGTAGTTATTTACAGTTAACGGATCCAACTAATGCCGGGTACGGTGCCGAACATTCCCTGTCCGACACATGCAATGTTTCGCCTGATAGTTATGACCGTTAACGGTTACCCACATTTAACACGTGGTGCCGGATGACTTTTACCCGGCATGCCACCCGACACATAGAGATTTTGTTGCCTATAAATAGGCCGAGATCCTGCATCATTTGATACACTTCAACACCCCTATACACTCCATACTTATCTCCATTTCCGCATCCACTCCATTGTTGGTGTCCAAGGAAGTTCTACAGATCCATCCACTCTAAGAAGAAGAAGATCTTGTCGAGTTAAGGCTATGACCATTTTCTTCTCCTCTTGTATTCTCTTCTTGTAGTTGTGTGGATGGTGAAGTAGAATTGCTTGTTAGTTTTTGGTTCGGGATGAGTTTCTTCCTTGTAAACACTTTGATCATTCAATATATTCTTACAAGTTTTACTAAGATTCAGATTTTCTTATGAGGCAGAATGAGATCGCAACTTGTTCTCCTATCTTCTAAATTCTACTTGAGGTTCAAAAGACAAGAGTGCTTTGGTTAAGGAGTCTTAGTGGTCTTTTACCATTGTTAAATGCATAAGTGTAGATGGCAACACTAAAAGAGTTGGAATTACCTTATCCATTTTCGTTATTCGGTCAAAAACCGACGAGAGATTGTTGGGTTCGAATTGGGTAATGAGTCCTTGTTGTCAGAATTTGAGGCTAGGATAAAAATTCGCATTTTTGTTCTTGCCGGGTCAAATGTCGGGCTTAGTGTGTCCGACATATTCAATGTCTTTGAATATGCCGTGCGTTACTATCCGGCAAGACTGAAATACCCCTAACCTTTAAATAATTAAATAATGAGAAATAAATATTATTTGGGGGATTATGAGACCCTAAGAAAATATATAAACACTTAGGTGTTAAAACGCACCAAAACTCCTTAAGGTCAACAACGAGCGTTAAGCCGGACCTTAAGCTAACTATGATATATGAACTATAAAACTCATACAAGTCAACTAAGGATCATTATATGACCTTTAAAACACAGGTCCCCAGCTAGAACAGAGTAAAAGTACAAAATGCCCGGGAGAGTCACACACCTCCCTCAAGGCCCGAAAGTCCCGGAAATACTTTATAAGATGAAAGAAAGCATTAAACTTCATTCCAAATGCACCATAACACTTTAATAAACATATAAGATGAATTCCTCACGCTAAATTCTCTATTAAAGACAAAGTGCTCGGAGGTTCCCGTTAGGGGCCCCATAAACCCCCAGGAATGCCCCGGAGAGGTACCGAAGTGGCACAAACTCCAATATAAATCACTCATAGAGTTCCTATCATCATTATTCATCATTCTAAAGAGAATGATCGGGCTACTTTTTCAAAAATACACAAAGTGCTCGGGGGAAATTCTCAACGCTCCTTTTTGCCCCGGGAGTGTCCCGATAGCCCGGAAATTGTGTCATGAGTTGATATAACCCCATATAACTTAATGTAACACCTTAATATATCATTGACTATAAACAATGTTTATAAACACTTGGAACTCATAGCGACTACTTATTTCCAGAATATCCTTAAAGCACAAAAACGCACCTTCGGGTGCCATAAAAACGGTTTTACGCTATTACTTTGAAGTTTTTGAGGAGCCACGAGTTGGGAATCTTACATGGGGATGAATTGAACATCTAAATCAATCAAATCCAGTGCTAAACTCGTAGCACAAGTAGGGCCGAAATTATGATCAAAAAGTAGTATAAAATCAGCAATTTACCTTAGAATCTTTCATCTTTTACCTTGGTATAAATGTACCAATTAAATGTTGTGACTTATAACATGTTACAATATGATCCTAATGTAATATATTGTGACAAAGACCAAGTTAAAAATCAGTCCCACATGGTCCCTAAAGTGGCCGTTTTTTTTAGTGTTTTTGGCATGATTTTAGCTTAATAAATTGTCTTATGACATGGTGACTCACCTTCCACATGCCATGTGACATTATGTAAAAATAATCTCAGCCTAAGGAGACCTCCATTACCGTAAACCTGCAGGAAACAACAAGGAAGATTAAGTTAGGAAAAGTAATGGAATTAAAATACATAAAGTAGATCTTGGTTTATATAATGTAAAGTTGCAAATAAACAAGTTGATCTACCCATTCCCTAGCATGTGGCTGCCGAAAATAAGCAAGGTAAAAGGGAGTTTGATTGCCCTACAATAATCAAATAAGACACCTACCTAACTAGGCATGTTCTCATGTCTTCAAATGACAAAAATCAATTGCCTACCTACAGCTCCTTTGCAGAAAATCTGCAAGGAAACAAGACAAGTTAGCATGGGATTCAACTTAGAAAATTCAAAAGAAACAACTACCTACCTTTGCCCTTGTCATCTTGTGTCAATTGACAATCAAAGTCTCCATTCCTCCTCTTGTCATAGCCGAAAGTTGGAGCTAATTGAGAGAATTTTGGAGTCAAATTTTGAAGTCAAAGATCAAAAGCAAAGCCATAGAATAATGCCATGTGACATAACAATTATTTCCATTTGATTCATTTCCTTGTCTTTCCTTTAACTACATACGGTAGCCTACCATTTCCTTTGCTCATTCTTGCCGAATTGGTAAGTTCCTCACTTCCCTCTCTTTTCTTCTTCCTTTCATTTACTTCTTTAGAACTTCAAAGGTTCATTAATGGTGTCTTAAGCTCTAACACCATTTTTATGTAATTTTCCTAGTTAATTCTACTAAGTCTTGGAGCAAGAATCATCCTAGCAACCATACAAGTTTTCGCCAAGCAATAGTACTCCAAGGAGTTGCCTTGATTCAACAACAACACAAGGAACAATAAGATCAAGTTAAGGTATATTTTCATGTTTGAAAATCCTAGTAAATACCTTAAGCTATTGTAACACCCCAACTCAATCCAAATGTGGTCTCGCAACTTAAACAATATATATATACATGTCACAGCGGAATTCTTTACACTCCAGGACCTTGCCACGGTCTGACTACAGAATATACCGAACATTAGTACATAACAACCTTAACCAAATACATATCCTTCTTACAATCCTCACATCCTATACATCTTACTAACTCAATTGCCATACGAGTGTACATGCACAACTCGTAGGCCACGCTTAACCCATAACATCTGTATCCCCTTCTTACTCTCGCGACGGCCGCCTCCTGATGTTCACCTGTGTAGTAAAAACAGCCCCCAAAGGGGGTCAGCACGAATGCTGGTACGATCCTCTCATGGCCCCCAAGCTAACGTGGCTACGACGACTAATTGTCGATAGCATGGAGGTTGATTAGATGCACAACATAATAGTAAATGCTGTAAACAACAATCCAAATATGAACAATCAAAGTTCACCCACAATGAACGACTTAAATGCGTTCCCTTAATTAGAGAGTTAATTATTTACCCTTAAGTTATATTTCCTCTTAATCTTAGTCCATCCTTATCTCACCTCAATCTTAATCTTAACTTAATCTTAGAAACAACCACCCTTTAATAAGGAGTGGATGTAGCTTATCTTAGCCTTAATAATACAAACCATCCTTTAAAGAGGAATGGTTGCAACTTATCTTAATCTTACCTTATGTATGCCAACCGTTCTCTCATTGGGAACAGGTTAGCCCTTAGTTCGTTGTTTATTTTTGTAGGGCTTGGTTAACCCTAGCCAGCAGCAGGACACTTACCGGCAATAAACAACATTCTTAAATTGTTGGGGATGTAGGCTTGATCCCCCCACGCCATCTTAAAGCCACCTACCTTGGACTGGATGTCCAATGTAGCCGAGCCGGCCAACCGACCCAAGGCTACTAGTGAGGACTAGTCCTTAATCGGAAGTCGAATCTGCTATAGATACCGACCCCCTTTCCTTAGCATGCATGACCGGAGATCGGTCCCGGGTTTCCTCACTCAAGTTCCAGTTAGTAGTAGTCTCAAGACCATGTTTGTTGGTTAACCTCTTTCGGTTTGTATCAACCCATATTAGGGAGCATTCCTTAGTCTCACTCAATTCCTTACTAAACGTTGGTTAGTAAGTTCTCACGATATGTTGTGTTAGTTTTCAAACATCACAAACAATACAATATTCATAATATTCCGGTTGCATGCTTTATCTTGTTTAGTGAGCACACAAAAAAAAATAGCACACAAGCCGAGGGACACCTCGTTAGCAAGCAGGTCACAAGAAGAACTGTACCGTTCACCGTTGGTCGTTCGGTTGCTTAATCTTTTCCGGAGTCCAATTTCCAAGTCCTAAAACATTCATTCAGTTTTAGGTTGCTAATCACGTAACTTAATTCAACTTACTTAACTTACTTAACTTGCTTAACTTACTTAACCCTTAATGGTCCCCACCTAACACCTCTTAAGTCTTACAACTTAATCTTACAAACTTAACCTTAAACTTTTAAGTTTATTCTTAGCTTAACCCCTTAGGTCTTTATACCTCTAGTAATCTTTGCCCCCTCAATGGGGTACCCTTAATACCACTAAACACTCTTAGGATTTCTTTTTTTTTTGTCGTAAGGGTCGTCCGACCCACCGTCCGACCCACCGACTGGGTCGGACCATTCCAGAGATCCTCCCGTCTTTTAAAACCCTCCGTCCGACCCACCGTCTGACCCACCAACTGGGTCGGACCATTACAGAAACTCTTATGGCGGCTTAACAGAGGTCCGTCCGACCCAAGCTTGGGTCGGACCCCTGGGTCGGACGCCACCAGAACATGTCCAAAAATTGTTAAATCTTCACCAAACTTCTCCTTAAGCCTTCTAATGTGTTCTAACATCATTTAGACCCTTAACCCACCTTTAATCATCCTCCAAACTCATGAAAATCACCTCCAAAGATCATTCCAACCTTTAGCTCAATTCTTGTAAGAAATTCCTAACACTTGTCAATTAATTCCTTATATTTCTAACATGTACATTTTGTCTAAAACTTCAACTAACCAAAGTGTTTCTTTTCTACCCATATAACTCCTCCTTAACATCATTGCACTCCATCTTTGCTTGTTTAACCTTTCAAGGTCATCTTGCATGTCCATGCACAATTTTCTCTTCTTTTCACTTGTTACTCATCACTCTTAAACTCTTAAGCTTGCTTATACATTTCTTTCCATTACCTTAATACCTTGACATTGTTCTTCATTTACCTTAACCATGCAACGCCCTCCTTAGGCATTTCCACTTCTTTTATGCAACTTACTCACCATTCTCATGATCATAACCTCTTATATGTTTCTAGTCATTTCCTTGACGACTTACAACATTCTCCTACCATTTTCACTTCCATCACCCAAGTCCACACATTACCATTCAACCAAACCTTACTAGTCCACCACTAATATCACCACCTCTTACACAAACTTCCCGAACTCTCATTGTTCTTCTCTTAGTTCATACCTAAATCATCTCAAAGCATTATACATCATTTCCTCCAGATTTGCACAAGTCTTACCATTCCTCATACCATGACTTTGGTGTGTTCAATGCACCCATCTAAACTCTTATTTCCTCATAGACCATTCTAGGTCATTCTAAACCTCAAGAACTCCTTAGTTAACTCATTTCCACTCAAATTCCTTTTTATGACTCCTAGTAAATCCTAGGTCATATTAGTTCACCACCATCACCTAAACACTTATTTTCTACTCAAATTTCGCCATAGCTTCTCTAGTATCTTATCATGCCCACACACATTGTTTTCCTCATTCAACCATCTCACACACATCAAGTTCTTTCTCATCACATCTCATCACCAAACCAACTCATTCACAACAACTCATTATATTGCAATAATCTTAAATTGCATAGCACCAAGGCTCTTAAATGACATGGCTCTTAGGCCCTTAAATGACTTAAACTTAAACACTGAATTTCCCACATATAAAAGCCTTCAACCTGCAAATACACCCATCAATCTCATAGTGGTTACAATACTCTTAAAATCCATCTTAAACTTATATTACTAACTCATTCCCATTGGCTCCTTAGTCACAAGTTCACAAGCTTATTTAAGTTCTTTTTCTTAGGTTACATAACCCATTACCTAATGTGAGCCCTAGGCTACATTGGTACCCATCTAAAACTCATTCCTTAAACCTTAAACCACCATTAGGTAAGTAATTTACCTTGTTTTCTCAAGCTTATCTTATCTTCCTCCTTAGACCTTCTTCTTGAATGAATATCGGCCACCACTTAAACTTCCTTTGCCAATGTTCTAACCAATATTCAATGACTCACATGAGTACTAAACAATACACTAACCTCAAGGAATGAAAACCTAGGTTAGAAATGTGTTCTAAGGCATAAAAGTGGATGATTACCTTTGAAGTCTCAAGGTAGACCTTGGCATTGAATGAAATAGGACCTCCACTAGTCCTTGGTGAATAAATCAAGCTAGAACAAGGCATAAAAACAAGGCCCCATGAGTAGTAATTTTCGGCCATGTGGAAGGAATGATGGAAACATGGTTTTTCTTACATTTTCTTTACCTTATGAGAATGGAGAAGCTAACGAGCTCTTCAAACTTGATTTTCCTCCATCAATGGAGTTTTCTCATGGCACCAAACTTGAGCTTTGAAAGATTTGAAAAGATAGAAAGATAGGTCTTGGCCTAACTAAGAGAAATCTATACTTAGTTTTTGATTTGGAGCTAAAATGAGTAAGTTGTTGCCAAGCAAGGTGGTGTTGCCATGGGTGCTGCTCCTACGGAATGAAGGGAGGAAGAAGATGGTGAAACCGTGTGAAGAAGAGAAATGAGAGAGAGAGAAGAAGAAAAGGTAGCTTATAAGAATATTTGTTTTATAAAGCAAATAGTAACTTTACTTTCCCTCTTCTTTTCTTTAATTGAATGACTCATGTGGTGACTCACCACTCTCAAAAATCGGCCCCCTTGTTAAATAAGGGCATGTTTGGTTTATTGACCAATTAACTAAACTAAGTTGATTAAAGACTAAACTAGTCACTATTTGGCACTATTCACAAATCAGTGCACATATTTCTGAAATTTTTGATTTCCCATTGATTTAGACTTCCTAATGTGATACTAATTAGTACACATGTTGATTAAAGAGTAATGATGGACATTTAGCCACTCAAAACCATTCTAAGACAATTTCTCAAAAATGTGCTTTAAGACTTCTTAAAGCACATTTTGTGTTTAACTTGTTTTCAAGCTTGGTTTTCTTTGCTAATTGATTTAAAATGTCCATTAGCATATTACTAAAGTCTTATAATGGTATTTGGGTGCTAATCAAAGTCACTCCAAGCTTAGAGCACGTTTTTGCCCAAATTGCCCTTAAGGCACTTTCTTGTGTTTTCCTTGGTTTAAATTGTCTACCAATCTTTCTAAGGCATATTCTAGCCTTACTACATCATAATTTGATGTTTACTTAGCATACTTAGGTTTGGGGTATTTCAATCTACCCCCCTTAAAAGAACTTTGTCCCCAAAGTTCCCATGCATCTTATCTTATTAGAATACATGTCTTACCTCATTCCATAGATCATACAGATCATACTTATGTATACTCAAACTCATTGAATCCTTAGGTCCACCATATGCTTATTCTTAAATATCACACAACATGCTTACGCATGTATAGCACTCAAAATTCTTTTGTTCTTTTGATGATTAAAACATTCACATAATTTCCAACGTATTCTCCCATGTCACCGGTCCGTAGACAATGGCTCATTCGTCCTCGTCACCATGGGCCAGAATACAAAACACGCTGCTCTCCCCATGTCACCGGTCCGAAGACAAAGGCTCGTGCGTCCTCGACTTCATGGGCGAGACTCAGTAAAAAGGTAATCCTTTTTACGAGGTCATGTGAGGAATAATTCCTCTAATTAAAAATACATCAACTCCAATTTCATTTTATCCTAAGGCCTCTATCCATAGTGTGATTTAATTGTGACCACTGGTAGGGAGTTTCAGGAATCATCCAACCCTGATGTGATCAGCATCAGTGTAGAACATCCTTCCACCCAATTTGTGTTCGGTTTCCCTTGATCCCTAGAAAATCAAGTTCCACCTCCCACGTCATTTTCAAACATCCAAATAATTCACTCATGTCCAATTTTATATCTTTTTAGTTCTTCTAATCATAATCAATACATCTCCAAAGTGTGGACTCAGTCCATCAAACATTCCCAATTCATCTCTTAGTACCTCCTTAAACTTCCTACTAAGTTCTATACAGTCCATACCATTCTCACCATCTTATATCTCATAGCATTACTATTTCCTTCTCATACTCATATCAAATGTATCTCATAATGTTATCTTATTCTTATCTCACACATAGTCTCATATCGACTCATACTCATATATTCCTTATTTCTTAAGTCTCCTTAATCCTCTTCCTTAATTCTCTTAACTTGTACTCACACCGGAGTTAACAAGATAGGTACTTAATATGTATGGTATTCACATCTTCTGTGTGCAATAACCATAATTTATCTCAAAATGTTTATGTAAAACATATTCTCAAATTATTTTGTGCTATGCACACCGTAGTTTATGTACTCAGTACACAAACATACGCTAAGCGGTTTTCGCTCTACCCCCCTTAAAATGGATTACGCCCACGTAATCAGCATTATATCATCCTTGAACATAAGTTCAAGATGTCTAATTCTCACCAAGCATTCTAGCTTCCACGTCATCTAACTTATAATTCGATCAGAAATGACTTAGTCTCTGTATCGAGGATTCTTAACGGTACTTATACCGTTTCCTTAACTTAGTTTGGTCTAATCTCAAAGGTAGTGATCTGCTAGCTTCCGCTGCACGACTCTGATAGTTTTAGGTTTATTTGCCTCTCTTATCCTTTTACAGTATCTATCTTTCTCTTGCGTGCTTATGGTTTAGCACTAAAGGTCCCTCAATGGTCACGTGTTATCTTTATATATACACGGCCTTGATGGGTTGTAGCTCGTCTTTCCAGTCTCCCTGGAGATCTAATGTTCATACTCTTAGTGTTTTCTCGAATGTCTAAATCGTTCTCTCCAACTGACCTTTGGTCTGAGGATGATTCCTAATCTGAAACTACTGTTTAGTGCTTATTGCACTTTACAGTTTAATCTTATTCATCTTAAGACATGTCCTATGTCTATACTTAACAATCCGTGCTTCTCGCACTTCATAGTCCTTAATTATTTGTTCTCTGATTCCCTTGCGTTGCTGGTTCAACTGAATTCTTCTCTTCGATTGTTTGTGGTAATGGCTGCTCTTGTCTGATCTTGCGTCGTTGTCCGTGGTACGGAGTCGACTACCTCCCGTGTTCCTTACACCACTCGTCTACATGCATGGGGTACCTTACTGGTACATTACTACTTACCCAACTAACTCATAAATGAGCGTGTCAGGCCTGCAAGCCCCTGTGGGGTGCAGTCGTCCCACGTCTCGTTTTAGTAAACTCATAGTGTCCGTCACACGTTTAGCTATTGCTAATTATGAAGTATTCTGTTGTCGATCTCCTCTTTCATCGTTCCATAATAACATTTATTGTTCTTCTTGAAGTTAATCAAGGGAAGTCCATTTACTGTGTTCTTGGGTATGGTATGCTCCAGCTCCTTTCTGTATTCCGTATTGATTCTATTTCTTAGTAGCTTAGGTCTCTTTCCATAGAGCCTCTTATCTTCTTTCTCATATTCATTCTATTAGGAATGCACTTCCAGTTCCTTAAGGAATGGGTTGTGTGCTTCCTGTGTAATCTTACCAAACCAGGTCCAGACTACTGGCATCAATGCACAGTTCGTCTACCATCTTATTTCTTACTTATGGTCTTAACTCATAAATCTCATTGCCTCAGTGTCAATATTTGACGGCTCATACCTAATGGTCGCCTTACCGCGCACCAGACTTAATTCCCCTTATATAACTATTGTACTCACGACCACTACTACCGTGGTAGTTGGCCCTTACCATGTTGCCCATTGATGGTGCAACCTCTTACTCACTTATTCAATGTCTTACCTTATACTCAATCCCTTCTTGGTGTATGGCGGTTGTCATACCGTGCTATAAAATAGTTAACTCTTACCACGAAGGTGTTCTGCTTCAATCTCAGATTTGTAAGTAGGCTAATTTCTCTCGCTTTCTTTCATCCTTAGTGATGTTATCTACCATGTAACTTAATTGGTTCCTGAAGAAGTCATCCACTGGATCACAAGCTCTTCTGAGCATTGGTCACTTGACGTGCCATAAGGTGCACTTACAATGTCTATCTCTGACAATTACTAATTCTTACATCCTGGGTGTTGAATATGGGGTCTATCTGTGGAACCTTCCTTATTACTCAAGTGTATCTGATATGTTCTAAAGTAATCTCAAGTTTACAGTTTCCATTCTCTAACAAAAGCGTATTGCATCTCTAATAAGTGAAAGCCCTTTTGAGGGGTTCATTCCCACTCATGGCCTCACAACAAGGAGAGGTATCCCCACCCTAAAGGCATGGTTCGTCCTCCTCCCTTGTCCTTAGCATTATTTCAATATTCTCTTTGGTACCCTTTTTTTGGTAATGTTCTTCCCAATCTAAGTTATAGGTTTGGTAACCGTTCATATCTACGAATTGTAGTTCCTTCGTGGCTTAAGCAAGCTCTCTTATAACGTACTGCGCCTCGGGCTCTGATGTGATTAACATCCTTGGCTCGTAGGCTCTTAGTGCTTAATATCCCAGTTCATTATTTGTACTCTTACTCATCTGTAGGTTATTCCTAAAGGTTTTCGTTCCCTTGAACACTATCCACCGCCAGATTACATAATAAATGTAGTATTGGGTTTCATGGTAAGTTGCCATCCTGCTTCCTGCTATGGAAGTTTATTCAGGAGATCTGAGGTTACTTAGTGTCCTCGAATATACTGTCATTTTACTAGATTACATGTTTTAACAATCAAGGTTAGGTTCGTATTAGGCGTTTGCCTTACGGTGTCCAAGTTGGATATCATCCTGTCGTCTTATACTTCCATCTCAACGCTTCGTTCAACTTCCGTTGACTACGCCACCCGTTGATGATCAATCATACTTGGGTGTTAATGAGTTAGACGAACAGTATTAGCTGTCATTCATCAGTTTGTTCGGCTCGACTATGCCCGCTCTGTGGGGGTAGTCCTTGAGCTTTCCTCCGTGGGATTGTATATCCTTAACCCTTGGTAGGTTATATTAAGTTTATTTCTTTTATCTTTGTTTTCTGGGCTTCCCAACATCCTCATTGTAGAATGTTTGTTATTGGTATTCTTAGTGATTAAACTGGGAGTTTTATCCCATCCCTGTTGGAAGTCGTTCTGTCGACTGCCTTTATTGTATCTCTTGATACATTCCATGTATGTTGTTACTTACGTAGTGTTTTTGCTCGAATTATTGAGCGATCCCTTAGGTTCCTCTTTGAGATCCGGGTTTGGTGTTCTTACTGCACTGTCGGTTGTTGTAGTAGGTTATACCGTTGCTAATATTTATATGGTTTAATATTTTGTCCAAATTCAACTCCCTGCTGACTGGTGTGTCACCTAATCTCATCATGGTCAGGCCGTCGGGCCTTTCCAAGGTCTTATTCTTCCGTTTGTAAGGACTTACAATCCGGTATTAATATGTGTTACAACTGTAGCGTTCTCCTATCTCGCCTTGATGACTTTCCGTGTAGCTTAACCGTGGTAGCACTTGCTATTGCTAGTGCGCCATGCAGGATGGGCTATTGGTGTAAGGTACATGGGAAGTGATACTTCCTTCTAATTTCCATGGAATTAGTAGTCCTCGGGACTCCTTCGATAATCTCTTATTTTGGATAACTAATCCCGGCAGTTTCCTTGTTGTTTGACAGTACTGTCATTCATCAGGGCGTTCCTCTTCCCGAGGGAATCCCTTAATATTTTCTTATGTCTTAATCCTCGCTCCTATCTCCACACATTTTGCTGTGGTTACTCAGTAATGATTCTCCTTTAGGCACTACATCGTAGTCCTATTTCGGTATACAATTTATATGTGTTTCCACCGTTGCCTGCATTATGTCGGCCAGGTCTTGTAACCTTTTTCATTGTATGAGGTTTGGAGTTCCCGTTTCTAACTGGACTTTCCAGTAATCTCAATCCTCATGCTTTGTATTATCCTATTGTTATGCTCCTTCGGACCACTGTCCGGTACTCATGTCACTTCCCTTTTCTTTCTATTGCACCCGTAGTGCTTTCCTTATCATTGGTATTGCGGGTTATTTCGACTGCGTAGCATGTCGACCCATGTTGCCGGTAATTACCGTTCCCTTACTGGTAGAATTCCCTTGATAGCGCCTGTTTCACTGCTGCGCCTCCGCTAAAACGTTCAAGTTCTCATAAACAGTTGTTCAACAAGATGTTTCTCGTATTGCTTACTGTTAACTAACTAGATCGGGTTTTTCCCGAGTAGGAGAAGGCTTTCTTCTCTCTGGCGTTTGTTCCATGTATTCAGGGTTAGGGATGTGGAGGGCGGGTCTAGGTACTATGGATATCCGGTAAACACCGGGAACTCCTGACTAACGCACCTCACTCTATCTCAACCCTTAACCCATAACTCAATCTCAACCTCAATATTCTCCTAAGTTCGGTATTTCTTGTCTTCAGAGCGTAACTACGCTCTGATACCACTTTTTGTAACACCCCAACTCAATCCAAATGTGGTCTCGCAACTTAACAGCATATATATATACATGTCACAGCGGAATTCTTTACACTCCAGGACCTTGCCACGGTCTGACTACAGAATATACCGAACATTAGTACATAACAACCTTAACCAAATACATATCCTTCTTACAATCTCCTCACATCCTATACATCTTACTAACTCAATTGCCATACGAGTGTACATGCACAACTCGTAGGCCACGCTTAACCCATAACATCTGTATCCCCTTCTTACTCTCGCGACGGCCGCCTCCTGATGTTCACCTGTGTAGTAAAAACAGCCCCCAAAGGGGGTCAGCACGAATGCTGGTACGATCCTCTCATGGCCCCCAAGCTAACGTGGCTACGACGACTAATTGTCGATAGCATGGAGGTTGATTAGATGCACAACATAATAGTAAATGTGTAAACAACAATCCAAATATGAACAATCAAAGTTCACCCACAATGAACGACTTAAATGCGTTCCCTTAATTAGAGAGTTAATTATTTACCCCTTAAGTTATATTCCTCTTAATCTTAGTCCATCCTTATCTACCTCAATCTTAATCTTAACTTAATCTAGAAACAACCACCCTTTAATAAGGAGTGGATGTAGCTTATCTTAGCCTTAATAATACAAACCATCCTTTAAAGAGGAATGGTTGCAACTTATCTTAATCTTACCTTATGTATGCCAACCGTTCTCTCATTGGGAACAGGTTAGCCCTTAGTTCGTTGTTTATTTTTGTAGGGCTTGGTTAACCCTAGCCAGCAGCAGGACACTTACCGGCAATAAACAACATTCTTAAATTGTTGGGGATGTAGGCTTGATCCCCCCACGCCATCTTAAAGCCACCTACCTTGGACTGGATGTCCAATGTAGCCGAGCCGGCCAACCGACCCAAGGCTACTAGTCCGAGGACTAGTCCTTAATCGGAAGTCGAATCTGCTATAGATACCGACCCCCTTTCCTTAGCATGCATGACCGGAGATCGGTCCCGGGTTTCCTCACTCAAGTTCCAGTTAGTAGTAGTCTCAAGACCATGTTTGTTGGTTAACCTCTTTCGGTTTGTATCAACCCATATTAGGGAGCATTCCTTAGTCTCACTCAATTCCTTACTAAACGTTGGTTAGTAAGTTCTCACGATATGTTGTGTTAGTTTTCAAACATCACACAACAATACAATATTTAATATTCGGTTGCATGCTTTATCTTGTTTAGTGAGCACACAAAAACAAATAGCACACAAGCCGAGGGACACCTCGTTAGCAAGCAGGTCACAAGAAGAACTGTACCGTTCACCGTTGGTCGTTCGGTTGCTTAATCTTTTCCGGAGTCCAATTTCCAAGTCCTAAAACATTCATTCAGTTTTAGGTTGCTAATCACGTAACTTAATTCAACTTACTTAACTTACTTAACTTGCTTAACTTACTTAACTTACTTAACCCTTAATGGTCCCCACCTAACACCTCTTAAGTCTTACAACTTAATCTTACAAACTTAACCTTAAACTTTTAAGTTTATTCTTAGCTTAACCCCTTAGGTCTTTATACCTCTAGTAATCTTTGCCCCCTCAATGGGGTACCCTTAATACCACTAAACACTCTTAGGATTTCTTTTTTTTTTTGTCTTAAGGGTCGTCCGACCCACCGACTGGGTCGGACCATTCCAGAGATCCTCCCGTCTTTTAAAACCCTCCGTCCGACCCACCGTCCGACCCACCAACTGGGTCGGACCATTATAGAAACTCTTATGGCGGCTTAACAGAGGTCCGTCCGACCGAAGCTTGGGTCGGACCCCTGGGTCGGACGCCACCAGAACATGTCCAAAAATTGTTAAATCTTCACCAAACTTCTCCTTAAGCCTTCTAATGTGTTCTAACATCATTTAGACCCTTAACCCACCTTCAATCATCCTCCAAACTCATGAAAATCACCTCCAAAGATCATTCCAACCTTTAGCTCAATTCTTGTAAGAAATTCCTAACACTTGTCAATTAATTCCTTATATTTCTAACATGTACATTTTGTCTAAAACTTCAACTAACCAAAGTGTTTCTTTTCTACCCATATAACTCCTCCTTAACATCATTGCACTCCATCTTTGCTTGTTTAACCTTTCAAGGTCATCTTGCATGTCCATGCACAATTTTCTCTTCTTTTCACTTGTTACTATCATCTTAAACTCTTAAGCTTGCTTATACATTTCTTTCCATTACCTTAATACCTTGACATTGTTCTTCATTTACCTTAACCATGCAACGCCCTCTTAGGCATTTCCACTTCTTTTATGCAACTTACTCACCATTCTCATGATCATAACCTCTTATACGTTTCTAGTCATTTCCTTGACGACTTACAACATTCTCCTACCATTTTCACTTCCATCACCCAAGTCCACACATTACCATTCAACCAAACCTTACTAGTCCACCACTAATATCACCACCTCTTACACAAACTTCCCGAACTCTCATTGTTCTTCTCTTAGTTCATACCTAAATCATCTCAAAGCATTATACATCATTTCCTCCAGATTTGCACAAGTCTTACCATTCCTCATACCATGACTTTGGTGTGTTCAATGCACCCATCTAAACTCTTATTTCCTCATAGACCATTCTAGGTCATTCTAAACCTCAAGAACTCCTTAGTTAACTCATTTCCACTCAAATTCCTTTTTATGACTCCTAGTAAATCCTAGGTCATATTAGTTCACCACCATCACCTAAACACTTATTTTCTACTCAAATTTCGCCATAGCTTCTCTAGTATCTTATCATGCCCACACATTGTTTTCCTCATTCAACCATCTCACACACATCAAGTTCTTTCTCATCACATCTCATCACCAAACCAACTCATTCACAACAACTCATTATATTGCAATAATCTTAAATTGCATAGCACCAAGGCTCTTAAATGACATGGCTCTTAGGCCCTTAAATGACTTAAACTTAAACACTGAATTTCCCACATATAAAAGCCTTCAACCTGCAAATACACCCATCAATCTCATAGTGGTTACAATACTCTTAAAATCCATCTTAAACTTATATTACTAACTCATTCCCATTGGCTCCTTAGTCACAAGTTCACAAGCTTATTTAAGTTCTTTTTCTTAGGTTACATAACCCATTACCTAATGTGAGCCCTAGGCTACATTGGTACCCATCTAAAACTCATTCCTTAAACCTTAAACCACCATTAGGTAAGTAATTTACCTTGTTTTCTCAAGCTTATCTTATCTTCCTCCTTAGACCTTCTTCTTGAATGAATATCGGCCACCACTTAAACTTCCTTTGCCAATGTTCTAACCAATATTCAATGACTCACATGAGTACTAAACAATACACTAACCTCAAGGAATGAAAACCTAGGTTAGAAATGTGTTCTAAGGCATAAAAGTGGATGATTACCTTTGAAGTCTCAAGGTAGACCTTGGCATTGAATGAAATAGGACCTCCACTAGTCCTTGGTGAATAAATCAAGCTAGAACAAGGCATAAAAACAAGGCCCCATGAGTAGTAATTTTCGGCCATGTGGAAGGAATGATGGAAACATGGTTTTTCTTACATTTTCTTTACCTTATGAGAATGGAGAAGCTAACGAGCTCTTCAAACTTGATTTTCCTCAATCAATGGAGTTTTCTCATGGCACCAAACTTGAGATTTGAAAGATTTTAAAAGATAGAAAGATAGGCCTTGGCCTAACTAAGAGAAATCTATACTTAGTTTTGATTTGGAGCTAAAATGAGTAAGTTGTTGCCAAAGCAAGGTGGTGTTGCCATGGGTGCTGCTCCTACGTGAATGAAGGGAGGAAGAAGATGGTGAAACCGTGTGAAGAAGAGAAATGAAGAGAGAGAAGAAGAAAAGGTAGCTTATAAGAGATATTTTGTTTTTATAAAGCAAATAGTAACTTTACTTATTTCCCTCTTCTTTTCTTTAATTGAATGACTCATGTGGTGACTCACCACTCTCAAAAATCGGCCCCCTTGTTAAATAAGGGCATGTTTGGCCTTTATTGACCAATTAACTAAACTAAGTTGATTAAAGACTAAACTAGTCACTATTTGGCACTATTCACAAATCAGTGCACATATTTCTGAAATTTTTGATTTCCCATTGATTTAGACTTCCTAATGTGATACTAATTAGTACACATGTTGATTAAAGAGTAATGATGGACATTTAGCCACTCAAAACCCATTTCTAAGACAATTTCTCAAAAATGTGCTTTAAGACTTCTTAAAGCACATTTTGTGTTTTAACTTGTTTTCAAGCTTGGTTTCTTGCTAATTGATTTAAAATGTCCATTAGCATATTACTAAAGTCTTATAATGGTATTTGGGTGCTAATCAAAGTCACTCCAAGCTTAGAGCACGTTTTTGCCCAAATTGCCCTTAAGGCACTTTCTTGTGTTTTCCTTGGTTTAAATTGTCTACCAATCTTTCTAAGGCATATTCTAGCCTTACTACATCATAATTTGATGTTTACTTAGCATACTTAGGTTTGGGGTATTCAGCTATGTCCAAAATTCTAGCTTCTAAACCAATATTCTCTTCATCATTTCATGAAGGAAACTTGGATCTTCAATCATCCTAAGGTGTACCAAAAATTCCTTTACAAATACCTAAGGTAAACTCTTATAAACTATTCCAAATCTTACTTATAAATCCTTGTTAGAAGTCTACCACTTGGATCACCTAAATATATAGATGGAGGCCGAAAATTCTACAACAATATATCATTGGAGGAGCTTGGAATTCAAGAGGAAATCAAGTACAAGAATCATCTTGATTTAAGGAGTAAGTTTCTATAATTAAACCTATTAAGTTTAAGTTTGATTTAAGCTTCAAACTTTGGTACAAAATTTATGTACAAACCTTAGAATAATTAAGGCCGAAAACTATATGATAAATTATCAAGAAAATAGCTTATAACATATAAGGTAAGATATTACCTTAAGGTATAAATTTGTGTCACTAAATTTAATTAAGATGCATATATTCAAGCCGGATATTCTAGGAGTTAAATGTTTATTTTGAGTTTATAATTATTCTAAGTCATTAGCATAATTTTTAGAAGTGTTATATGGCTTATATACATTTATATATACATATTATAAGATATAAATCAAGTTTAGAAACCATATGGTAAAATAGTGTTACAGCCGAGAACAAAGTATTTCATTTGGTGATTTTTGAAGTATATAAGTGTATTAGCTTATATTATAAATTTTGGGAATATTAAAAATAGCTACAAGTATTTAAAATGGCTGTTTAATAAGTTAAATGGCTAAAATGTAAATTTTGGAAAGTATAGTGTACTAAATATAATTGCCGAGAGTTTAAGGATTTATTTGGCATAATTATGATATAATATAAGGTAGGAATTAATATTATGAATTTTGGTTAAATTAAACAAATGTTTAAGTGTTAAAATAACATTTTATAAAGTGTTGGGGCTATTTTGTAATTTCTGGAAAATATAGTGTATAACCGAATTACATATGATTTTCTGGGTATATTAAAGTATTAATTATGAAATTAGGCTTTGGTCAAAGTGTTGACCAAAAACTTTGGGTTAAAATGATTTATGACATAAAATATTAAGTTTATAAAAGTTTTAGGGTGAATATGTAATTTATAAAAGTTTACATATAAAACCGAAATGGATAAGGGGTGAAATCATAATTTATGAAAATATATGGGTCATTTCGGTATTTTAGGAAATTAAATATTAAAACTATAGCTTATGAATTAATATGTAACTTATATAAAGTTTTGGGGTTAAAATGTAAATAAAGGAAACTATGTATTAAAAACCGAAAGTATATGTGGCTATTTAGTAATTAATAAAAGTTAATGTGTTCAATATATAATTACCGAATTTATAAGGTTGGTTTTGTGATTTAATTAAGTAAGGAATTAAAACTAAGTAATGTAAGGTATTATGGAGTATAATGTAAAGTTTATAAAATAACTGTGGTTATAATAAAAATAACCAACTGGTATAATATAAAGAATAAGTGGAAATAATTATGTGTATATAATTAAAGAAATGGAAATATACTATAAGGTAGGATTTCAGTATCACACGTAGTTGTTACATAAAATAACGGATTGTTAAACTACCTCGAACCACTGTTAAATAACAGAGAGAAATAAAGAACATACGGGGTTAGTATACTACGGTATCAGTTCTGTATCAACAGTACTGTGATAGTTAATGCTAGTTGTATTAATGTTACCCGGTATTTGTATGTACGTATAACAGCGATACGGGGAGGAACTACTAAGCGTGTACTGTCAAGCTAGCAATTTACACGGTGAACGGTATGTTAATTGTGTGGTCTAAATGTCTTAAGGATTTTCTTGAGGTCCAGACGTTGTGTGTTTAATTGTTAAGAGCAATATCTGTGTTTTATGTATATGATCTTGTATATTGTATTGCTCGACACCATTGCGTTCTATTTTATGCGAACGTCTTATGACTGGAAGTTTATACACCTAAACTCAAACAAGACTAGGTGACCTTTAGGTATTACGAGAACCTAACTGATGGTCAACTGTTATAGTCTTAACTCAAGGATTGGATATTGTATCACTGACTAAAGGGCTAACTTACAAAGAGAGGTATCCAGCTAGTTTCGACTATCTGGTTGGGCATCGTGATCACTACGAGGGACTACTATCAAGAGTCACTCAAGGGAATCCATTATCTACATTCGATGATGGCAGAGGGCACTACTGTTGGTGCACAGGTTTCGACCGAATTGGTCACCTTTAAGGCAAATAAATTATCCAGGGCCATAAGGTCAGCTGGCAACGGTTCCATTGGAACCTAGAGGACTACTGTCCATTAATAAGTTATTAAGGGTTGTCCTAACATGACGCCCGAGGTGGAAAATTAATTGGAAGGTTTTAAATGGTTGGTTACAAAGGATAAGGGCCATGAGGCCAACTAACAAGTACAGTTAATTAATACGCGTATCTTGTTTGGTTACTGTTATTGATTATTGGTTATTGATTATTTGGTTGTTGCTTACTATTATGTGGTGACATTGTTAGGTGAACTATTATGTGTTTATTTAAACATTTATAGTTGTTATTATTATTATAAACCGGCATAACATGTAATGAATCTAATATCAAGATGGCTAAACGACTTAAGGAATCCAAATGATCTAAGACTACATTTAACATACCAGCATATCGTTTACTGAGCCCTTCAATGGGCAAAACATTTTAGGTTACTAAGAAGAGACACAAGCCGGAGAGCGGGACATAGGGTAGCTGATGTGTTTTCATAAACACCTTTAGTTTTATTATGTACTGTATTATGGAGTTTTTGTATTTGGTTTAGTTGCTCAGTTTGGATTTGGATTGTAAGTTTAAGAGTACTCAGTATCTGTTCATCACAGCGGTGGAGTGTTGAAGTTGATGGATGGAGTAAGGTTGCCTTGTTACTCACATGGGTGGGTAACGGCGTGTAACACCAACGTTAGATAGTTTTATTTTCCGCTGCGAATTATGTTCTGTTATGCTACACCTTGCGATATTATTACAGGATTAGGATTAGGGGTGTAACAAAAAGTGGTATCAGAGCGGAGTTCCGCTCTGATGACAGAATACTGAGTCAAGAACAGTGAGCATAGGAATTTTGG
Source organism: Limonium bicolor (assembly GCA_023374045.1). NCBI lineage: Eukaryota > Viridiplantae > Streptophyta > Magnoliopsida > Caryophyllales > Plumbaginaceae > Limonium > Limonium bicolor. The sequence goes on from JAIOTZ010000288.1 coordinate 66,125, forward strand.
GATTCGGGAAAACGTTTGTGAGGATTCGTGACTTATAAAGAAACTTTTAGGATATCTTATTGCTAGTAGTTAGCTTTCTTACATATTTCTGATTGTGAATGTAAAAACGGTGTAGTACCGAGTAGTAATAATAGTATACTATCCTATAGATGTCGTGAAGCGGTAGACCACGTGGAGGCACCAGTGGACGCGGTGGCGAGACACCGGCAGATGTTCCAGAAATACCAGGCCTGGCAGAGGCCATGGCAGCCTTCGCCGCACAGCTAGGGACTCAGTTTGCGGGAGCCATACCCCACC